>DWEM01001749.1:0-13521 GCA_018245935.1 Agara belti belti
CACGTAACGCCTGTCACTGAAGAGTTGGCTCGTGAATGATAACAATTACTTGACTTTATCTAATAAGTTATGGTATCCGCCCTGTTAGTTTTGCGTTTATCTATTTCATTCAATTTGTACGCCGTAAAAGGCAAAATATGGCTTGAACTAACAATCCTGTAAACTCTTTATATGTACCCATATTTGTGCTAATAAACGTCTTTGTCTTGTCTAGAATGTGACATTGCAAATGATGAAAAACGTTCCGTTAGCGCGACTCGTGAGCAGTGATAGACTAGTGGTTTGAAATTCAGCTTCTCAATTCGGGTGGTCCGGGTTCAAATCCCGACGCCTCTGTCTTGTTACGTGCGTTTTATAACTATTAAATACCTATGTCCAGCAGTGGACCAATAAAAGGGACAAAAAAGTGTGACTCGAACCAATTTGCCCTCTAAGTGTCGTACACACACACACTCAACTAAACACACACATACATAAATGTAGAGATATCTATATATGTATGTATTGTATAATATGTTCAATGTTTGTCAGCTGTCAGTTTACACTGGCACAAGAAATTAATTATGTTATTTGGAAATTAATAGTCTTAATTGTCATTATCAACTACCAACAATAGGCTACAGAAGGACCAGCGCGCGAGCGCTTCTCGCAAGTGCGGAAAAGGGCCCTAATTCGTCGGCGACGTTAAATACGGCCTCCACGGTCGTGTATTGAAGGGCCGAGGACGAGCGACGCTCGTGTAAAATCGGTCGCAGGTATACGAATTGTAAATTAAAATTTGCATGTCGTGTACATAAACTTTTAAAGCGTATACACACGGAGTGAAATGCTAATCTCGCGGCACGATTGCCGATGAAATGGGATAGTAAAAAGCTCCGCGGAACGGTAAATGTATGTAAATATGGGCGAAGAGAGAATGGCAATATTTTAGGCGGAGTGCGCCGGCGGCAATAACGGGGCTCATTACAAAAATATTATTCAGCTATCCGCGCAAATGTTTTAAAAGGAAAAACGCTGATTTCGCCGGGAAATTTATCGCTTAGCGTAACTTTTGTTACTTAAAAATGATTGTTTTTGTTTTACTGCCGTTGCTTTGTTGCGATGCTCTTTTTTCGGGTAAATGAACAGTTATGGAAACTTTCGTCAATAAATTGATATGTCGGAGGCACTCGTGTTTAGTGTGCTTAATTAGCTTAGTAAACTTTAATAACACATAGTTATAGCTATGTGAACATTATTTGGTATTTCGATCGACATTCAGGACATTTTATTCTGTTTCAAACTATTACTAATAATCATAATTCATATGAAAAGATGAGGAACATTTCTAATATCCTCGTGAGTTATAAATTCTGGTAGCGCTTCAGAGAGCCAATTACTAAGATCTACGATAGAACCACGATAATGTTTAAATAAAATCTTTATTCAAGAACTCGGCCACAGCTGACGTTAAGGGCTACATCACACTAGATGGGTTCGGCAGCGCATTCAGCGTTACCATGGCAACTAGCGGTGACCGGATGACAGGCTAATTTGGACAACAGTCGTCTGCTACTGGCAAATCGGTAATGAAAGTGGAGAACAGAAATTTAAATATTCTGTAGTATATTTTACTGTGTTTTAGTTTATTTTAGTAAACGGGCTTTATAAATGCTTAACATTTCCGAAATAGGAACATCGTCTAAGCATCGTCGGATGAGATATTAACCATACATTTCATAACTTCAATATATAAATATTATTTAGCGCGACGCCACGTTAACCCGATGTGACACGGCCTTAATAGCGAAAACAATAATTATTTTGCAGCGTATTCCTCGTATTTTATCTGTGACATTTACAATTTAGCATGTTTTATTTGGCACAAACGATACAACGGAATTAGAATGCCGCGAGTTTTCTGCAATATTTTATTGCCTTTAAAATGTCATTGTTAAAATTGCGTCGATAACATATTTTTCTTTCTAAATATTTCAACGTAATTGATTGCTTTAGAGCTCTGCGTATTACATTTGATTTGGAACCAATTTTATGTCGTGTTTTGAAAAGTTGGTTTGGTTAATATTTATTTTATTTTGTGATTTAAATTTTATTAAATCTGATTCTAAAGATTTCGTGATGCATACAGCGGGCTAAGACTAAATACAAGATGTAGTATTTAGTGTAATACTAAATACTTGCTACTTCTAGTATTTAGTCTTAAACCCGCTAGAGTAATGGCGAAGAGGAACATTATTTCTTGAAAAATATACGATGAAAGCACAAATATCAAATATAGATATAAGAAAGATAGAAAATAATAACTTACATACGGCTATCTCATATCAATTTAGGCAGAAGCTCGTGCAAAGTTAACCAAACAGCTGATAAACATCTTAATAGATGATTAGAAGAACCGATGAATGAACATTTACATTGAGAACTGCGTAAAGGGGAAACAATACAAGCGCTCGAGACATTTTAATTTACGATTATTAAATAAACAGGCGGTACAATTTTAATGTGATTTTTATTGCATAATCGGTTACACTTCCGGGTAGGGCACGCCACAAATTAGTAAGCGTTATTACCGTGTAGATTTACGGTGGTCCGGAATTTAATTATAAAGTGTGTATTGTACCTAATTTATTGGCCGAGTCATTGTTTTCAATGTAACGTTCATTGTTTGTGTATAATAAAATAGTATCATAGCTCTATAAAAGGTAGTTTCGCATAATATATAATAGTATCATATTGATTCATGAATATTAATAGTAGAGTTCCTACAATAATTTAATGTTAGACTTGTCTACTACCACTGCAAGTTAAAATTAGAGTCTCGTACTAGTATCTACTGCAATAATTTAATAGTTGAGTTGAGACTAAATAGCATTCTAATAATTTAACATTAGAGGCTTCTTTGGCAATGTCATCCCTAGCTCTCTTACAGGTAGGCAGACACTAAGGTTTCTTACAAGTTACCTTCCAGGCGTACTTATTTTCCCTTCTCAGTCATCAAATATATTAGACGAGCCTTAAAGATATACTCGACCTGCCAACTTGTTAACCGTGCGATATTACGGACTTAACCCTATCTCATTGTTATGTCTAATAGGCAGACGATAAATAGGGTGGCCGAGGATGATTACTGTTTAAGATAACCGAGCTAACAGAACAGCAGAGGATAACAGTAGCGGTAGTATGTGTAAGGTAATTGTTTTATCCAATATATAGACTAAGTGAGGCCGAGGATGATTACTGTTTAAGATAACCGAGCTAACAGAACAGCAGAGGATAACAGTAGCGGTAGTATGTATAAGGTAATTGTTTTATCCAATATATAGACTATAGTGTGGCCGAGGATGATTACTGTTTAAGATAACCGAGCTAACAGAACAACAGAGCATATAAGGTAAACCGAACAGACCATCGCGAGGGAAATAGACTGTGAATAGAGCTAATCGCACGCTGATACGAGTGCTATGTGGGTTACTGTATACGTGGATACGCCGGCACGTGTGAAGCCACGTTGGCCGGTTTATTCTCGAGCGATGCGGGGGCTTGTCGTGGGTTTCGATTGCGTATTGGTGACGTTTGCGTTTGCGTATTGGTTACGTTTGCGTTTGCGTATTGGAACGTGGATTGCTTTATTAAATACTGTTAGAATTAGCGATTATGGCGGCTGCTCTTGTGGTCGAGTGGTTGGAGACCCTGACAGCGATATCGGGGGTCGTGGGTTCGATTCCCAGCCGGAACAAACATTTCTGATTTGAGCAGATTTGTTTCTTCTGTGTTTGGGCGCAATAGAAATATCTATATAGGTACTATATATTATCGAAATAATCTTTAACGGCCGTCAACGACTTGCCGAGAGAGGCTAACTTTATGGAAATATTAAAAGTAAACACATTCAAACTCACGAATGGTTATTGTTACGGAAAGCTGCGCTTATATCGTGCAAGTCACGCCATCTCTATCTTACACGGTGTGACTAAGCAGGACACAGGATTTATTGTCGGTGTGAGATTATCCTATCATGCTTGTTTCTGACTATCATGCCCTGTGCTGCTGTCATTAATAATACCGGTATTGCGTTATTTTAACTAGGTTTATGAAGTCTATACCATCACGCCAGCCCCGTAACGAGATAGGCAGAAAGCACTGAGTGCCAAATATCTCTATGCATACACAACTGATGTGTTAGGCTGATGATTTGAACTATGAAATTTGATTATTCAAAGGTAATTGTATTGTATACTTATATGAATAACCATCTGAATTTTTTTTTTAAATTTTTTTTTAAATCTTGACATAAAGCACTAAATACTTTTAACATGGGCACAACACAAATATTCAGACTCATAAGACAATATTTTTTGTGGGACTCGAACCCGCATCCCCCAATTCGACAGTCAGTCACTAACCACTGGACCATCAGATCCATTATACGTCATTACGTAAACCGTTCGTTTTGTAGATTAAGACAAAAATCTGAGTGAATACGATCTTACTATTAAAGGGAAAAGGGAAAAAGAAAAATGTGTCAAATCTATATACATATATAAATCAATTGCTATTCGGCTGGACCGTTTAATTTTGGTTTTAAAACAATCGTGGAAATCCAGGGAACGTACGTCCCGTCAAATATGATTAATAACGGTACAGGTATTGGTGTAACTAAACTATCTATTTATCGTGACGCTGTACAAAGCTCTTGCGGACAGCTGTATAGTTAACTTATAAATTTTCATACGCTCCATTCCAGATAGATTTCAATTCAATAACAACTATGACAATAATAAAGTCAATTTATTCGTTTGTGGAAGCGTAATTTGAATAAACGCGAAGAATTCTCTTTGTGCGTGGATTGGATCTCTTAACCTTGGAGCCATTGTGCCTGAATTGATGGCTTCCGTGCCAGTGGACGACATGATATAAAGTTTTTCACGATCGACTAACAAATTCTATGGTATTCCTATATTCTACAAATATATTTCTATTTTAGGTAGAGATCGACCGAAACAGTTTTACCGCCGAGTAGTGTTGCCGAAACCGAAACCGAACTTTCGGCCTCGCTCTCAGTTTCGGCCGAAGCCGAAACCGAAACTCACTGAAATTATATTTAAAATTTCTAAATATTTTAATTTCATTTTATTATGTCATAAACAGTGCTCGGAATCGCGGGGCTATTTTCTGGCGGAAACCGAAAGTAAGGCCGAAACTAGGTTTTTTTCCCGAAACCGAAACCGAAACCGAACTCGGTCGGTCATTAATTTTAGGTTACATCTACACCTACTCAGTACTGGCAGAGTGATTGCCAAAGTACCAATATTGGGGATACCGTTTCAAGGAGAATGAGGGTAACTTTAAATTATAACCATACCACCGCTCCTCAACGTATGCGTAGCGTCAAAATTAGCGTTTGAATAACCATAGTTACCATTTCACCTACATTGTCCTGTCAATGTCAGAAAGAGTCACGATTTGAACACAAGCCTGACCTTTGTTCGCTTAGATCTGATGGCTATGATTGCATCCATTCAGAGTGAAAAGACGATAACAGTTACAAATGCCCCTCCAGCTTTCGTCCGTGTGGAATGTGTATGGCTGGTTTTTGTTTTGTTGCATCAAGACAATTCAATGATGCTGTAGAAAATATATACATTACTAGCTGCGCGGGCGATTTCGTCCGCGTCATTTTATGTCATTCTAAAATAAAAGTAGCCTAAGTTACTCCTTATTACATTAGCTATCTGCCAGTGAAAGTCCCGTCATAATCGGTCCAGCCGTTACAGAGATTAGCCGGAACAAACGGACACAGACAGAGACAAAAATTAAAAAAAACATATTTTGATATATTATATATAGGTATGTAGTCAAAAGCTCTTATTTTAATATTACAAACAGACACTCCAATTTTTATTTATTTGTATAGATGTAAATACATTACATATAATACAAAGAATCTATCCTATCCTAGTTACTATATGCGAAAGTTTGTGAGGATGTTTGTTACTCATTAACGAAAAAACGACTTAACGGATTTAGATGAAACTTTACAGTAATACAGCTTATACGTCAGAATAGGATGTAAGATACAATTTATAAAGGTTTTGCGTAATTAGGTCATAACATAACGATAAGTGTCAAGTAGTTTTAGGGTATTTATGTGAGTGATTGATATCGTGGGATAATTTTGACTGCTGCTGGGTTCGAGTCTTGCCCTAACTAACCTAACTCCGGGAGGCTAACAAAATACCTTTGCCATTGTCCGATTGTATCAAGACGTGCAGTGACCAAATTGTATATTTCCATCGCGACGATTGTTATGTTACCGTGCAATAACATCGGCGTGTTTGTTGAATAACTTCGATTACAGCTCGTTATAATTCGTGGGGAAGTTTCCAAAACATCCGCACGTTGTGTCACAACAATTGTCGCAACATCTTTATTACACTTGACTCATACTTGCCGATCGCCGTATCGATATGATGACAGATTTTTTTTAACTGACGAGAACAGGAAACGTGGACAGTCACAATTGGAACTGCGGCAATGGATTGCAACCGACTTGTGAAGCTTTAGGGTTACTGTCAGTGTGAACTCTGTGACAGGTATTAATAAGAGTTTCTTGGCGTCTATTCATTAGTAATAGGACCTTATCAGAAAGTAGCAATATCTTGATTTGTATCAATTTTTTTGGGTCATGGGGAAACTTTCAAGAAGCTACTGCGATATTTTGGACAAGACACCGGGTTATGTGGAATTTTTAAGCACTAAAAGCTATTGGGTGGCCTTGCTCGGCATTATTTGGAGGTGTCCAGGAAAGAAATGAACGCACTGGCATTTTTCTAGCGCTTCTAGCGCTTTCTGGTGTAAATTAATTGTACTATAACTATAACCTTGACGCAAGTGGCAGGTTGAAGTTGATGTTGTAACGTAAACGGGCTTAGGTATGGGAGAGCATAAAACTCGAACAAACAAAACATATTGACTTTTATAGAGTAAGATAATGATAATGATAATGATTTATAACAAGGAGAATGATAATTGTACCGATAAAATTAGAATAATTAGTTGTGTTGGCCATACAAATGTTTGTCATGAATCGGAATGGCATCCAGGGTCGGTTGTCATGGTCATTAACCACAAGACTGACGAACGAAGTTCCACCAACATAACACATTATTAGTAGTAGTAAATTAATATTCTCATTTGTTACTTCCTTGCTAGCTTCAGAGATATTTATAGATAAATTACGCTTAATAGTAACGAAAATTGCGTGAAACTCGCCGCATCTAAATCGAAATATTTATGAAAAACCCCGATGTTCATAGATCGCGTGGCTTAAGACCAATGTTCTACATCTTAGTTCAAGTGTAAACGTCTGTGATCATATGAGTCTATTTTAAGTAAAGCGTACAAAAACTCGTTTACTGTTATTTGTTTTAAATGATTCTCAATATATTTTTGTACTGTCAACATTACGTTATCACAAGCTTACTTTTATCATTGATGACAAGGTTAAGACCGTTTAGACGCATACTATACAATACAGAACCGTGTAAAATAATAACACACAAAACTACTATCAAACGTTGAAATTTGAGGTCAAAGATTTTTGTAGGTCACGATTTCATTATTGATTTCGATACCAATCCTACCTAATATGAATGCCGAGTTTCGTGTAATCCGCGGTAAATTCTGTTTAGACAGACCCCACGAAAGAGATGCAAGATGCGGCGTCACATGCTCAGGCGCAGCTCGCCGTGCGGCAACGTCGCTTTCAATGTTTTGTAAATAGACGACGATTGTAGTGCGAGCGAGACAGCTGTACACACCAGTATGGGACGGGAATATAGTGTCAAAAACACAACAAAAGTGGACTTTATGGTGTTGAAATAATGGGCTCGAGAATAAAATTCATGTACAGTTATGTGTTTGTCCGATATTGGGAATCCTCGAGGCAACGTTGCTTGAAGCTTCATTATCGTTCACAATTGTTGCGAGTACAATCTTAACGTTTAATATTGACTACTACTGAATGAACCGAATGAGTTATGGATATATTTTTATTATTTTTAGTCTGCACTATTTCTAAGTATCCGAAGCTACAAATTAAGTAATTACTGTGATTCATATCTAACGTATACATACCTTAACAGGACAAAACGATATAAAATACCGATTCAGTGGTGTGTGGATTGTAATATATTGTAACTAGCTTTTGCCCGCGACTTCGTTCCGCGCATATATTATTATACAAATGTTATTATACATATAAACCTTCCTCTTCAATCACTCTATCTATTAAAAAAAACCGTAACAAGATCCGTTGCGTAGTTTTAAAGATTTAAGCATACATAGGGACATAGGGGCAGACAGAGAAAGCGACTTTGTTTTATTCTATGTAGTGATGTCGCGAAGGAAGTCGCGGGCACAGCTGGTTAATAACCATTTAAGTAGTAAAACTGTGACACCAACTTTTAGTTCCGGAGTGATGCGTGAGACTCAAGACTGCCTCAACTCTGATGACCATTGAGTAAACATTCTCGATGGCGTAGACGAATAGACTCAGTAAAAATAGACTCTTCAATATCCAGCCGAAGATGAATAGTCTGGTTGTCAAGTTAAAGATCTGGAATAACAGAAGCCGTTCAAATTTTACATTAGCGTATGTAGTTGTTTCGCAAATTTAATTTTTTCCTATCCGGACACAGGTTTCCTCTTATAGAGGGTTTAAGGCTTTTATCTACCACGCTGGCCAAATGCGGATTATCAGACTTCACACACCTCAGAAATATTATAAACTTGTACAACCTACTCTAAGTCTAGATATTTAAAAAGTTATAAAACGCACGTAACAAGTCAAAGGTGCCAGGATTGAACCCCGACTCTCCAGAGCTAGAGACTGAATGAAACCACTAGACTGTCACTGCATATGTATACATTATAGGTATGCATGTGTATATTTATATACACTAAATATATATACGTATTAGTATATCATTCCTTTGTCTGCGTCATCTTTAATTCATCTACATACTCTTTACAGAGAAACATTGAATTAAGTTAAATACTTACAGACGATTGGTTCAGTCGTGGACAATTTTGCAACGTGATTATAACTTGCATATGTATCAATGCGTGCATAAAAGTGTCGGCAATATGCAGGAGGACCTTAAAAATAATAGATTATTAAACTTTTTGCTATTTCTGCGTCTGCGACGCTGAAAGCTTTACTTAAAACAACAATTAATTAGTTAAGCTGTCCGCAGTTTGACCTCGAAAGCACATAGGGTTTGCAAAAGCTACATTTTTATCCGAACAGTAGCTGTGCCCGCGACTCCGTCTGCGATTGAATTTAATTATCCCTACTTTTGATTTTTGATTTACTAAGGGATTTTTGGCAAAGAATTTTTTTACATTTAGCTAATTTTTAAAAGAATTTAAAAATTATCCTATGTTACTTCTAACACCTCAAAGAATATGTGTACAAAGTTTCATGATGATCGGTGAAGTAGTTTTCGCGTGAAACGGTAACAAACAAATTCACAATATTAGTCGGGATTACAAAAACAATTAAGTCACAAAATATTTCAATGCAACTGAAAGCGATACAGAAACCTACCTGCAATTGATACACATATTTGAATATTCTAAACGCTTCGAGCATATCCAGGTATGCGAGGAACATTTTTTTGCAGAACATATCAGATTTAACCACGTGCGTGGTAGACTCAATTTCAGCGATCCACAGTTCAAAACAATTCGTTATTAGTTTAAGTACTTTTGTTATGTAAATGATGCACACGTCGAAATAAAACAGGATTATAGCGAATAATAATTGCAAAACATTGAAATCCGTATTGCTGAACAGCAAATTGATTAGCACAACTAAAACAAACATCAGAAATAGAGATACGAGATTTATCCAGTTCTGTTTGGTGAGCTTGTCCAAGTTATCATTGTGATAATGGAGCATTCTATGCACCGATTGAATCTTCAGTATGATTTTAACGTTGTTTTCGTTATGAAATATGTTGATTAAATACAATGAACTCATTGATATGACGTTGAACACGCAATTACAGATCATGTACAGGTACATAGGCTTGTTAACTAAATAAACGCGTTTATTCTCAAGGACATGTACTATGTGTATCAACATAAACACGGAATGCCCAATCAATGATATCACAAAATACGGATAACGTCGAGGATATATGAAATTGTTACGGATTACATATTTTGAGAGGAAGAAAATTTGTTCCATTATATTGAGAGGTACAAGATTTTTTTCCATACTCGTGTCTATATAGTTATTTTCGAGGTCGCGTTTTCTGGTTGTTGAATATTCCATATTTGCGACACTATAATATTATTCCAAACTTATACTTGTGTTATATATTTTACACCCTTTATAATATAAAAGGCAAAGTGGACTGTATGCTGCAAGATATAACACGAAATGACAACAAAACCAATGTGAATATTGTAGGAGTTTTAGGTGTAATTAATATATGAAGTTATTGTGCCAAAAATAAACAACGTAGCTCTGTTACACTACTAGTTTACCAGCGACTTCGTGAAGGTAAATAATGTAATATCACTTAAAACATGAGTTATATTTCCCGGAATCTGAAGTTTGTGTAAATAGATAAAACCGTGAGAGATTATGAGTAACTCTAAGAGTTAATATGTTAAAAGTAAGAGGCCCTACCGCCATCCATTTTATAAAGAAAAACTTGCGACTTTTTAAATTCATGAAATATTATTTTTTCGCCATAAACAGCAGTTTACTTTCCTGCTCATACCTACAACGTCATGCAGGAAAATCACACGGATCAACCAACCAACACAATCTTGCATTTATTATATTAGTATGAAAGTAACAGGGTTAGGGTTTCAAATGAAACAATCACATTTATAGATATATCACAAACAATCTTTGAAAGAGCTTTCACGCTTACAACTGCTTGTTGTTTCATTGGTATATTGATCTGTTTTGAATTGTATCAACAGTGTCATCAATCGACCGATGGAATTCGTTGAGAGATATGTATAAGTCTAAATGCATTTCTACAAGTATATATTTATGTATCTACAGTCTACAGTTATCATGTTATATAAAAGTTAAGTGTCTGTGTGTGATTTCAAAATACTTACGTTTTCATAATGTCATACTGTTATCTATAGTTACTAGTACTCATACAAACCTTTTAAATTCTTTTTCTGTCTGTCGCTTTGTTTTTTCGGAGTAATCTACATGACGACAAATTTTTGAAATAAACAAAAAAAAATAAAAAAAATACCTACTCTACGTGAGTACTTTTAATATCAAGTTTGGCGAAAGAAATATGTTTTTCTATTTTCCTTTCAAAATTTGCCTCTATTTGGGGCCATTATCGGGATCGTAACAAATTAACTTTATTTCTCAATTATTAAGTTTCATTTGGAGTATAGCCCTTAATATACTGTACACGTTATTATGGAATTAAAGCGAATATATCGAAGCGGGTCATCATTTTAATCCACTATAGTATTAATACGATACGAAACATTAATACGATTAAATTCCACCAACGCCTATCAATTCTTCGTACAAGCTGTCACCTTTTATTACGGAGTTCAGTTCATAGCACGTTAGTGTGTTGGAAAAAATGCAGTCAGAGCACAACAATGATTTGCAACCGAGCGAAATTCTACTGCGCAATATTGTCGACGACGATTTCCGCGGTCTGTTTAAGCCTCTGTATTTTTTGAGTTACGCTTTTTGTCTACGCAAGTACGATTTACGCGATAACGTCGTGACACCAAACACTAGGAGAGAACTCGTGATCTGCGCTTTGGGGATGACTATTGTGCATACACTGCTGTTTTACACACTGAAATACTTTGCAACGATATTCGGAACGCCGTTAGTACTGGCCATGTACAGCGTTACATACTTGCAGTACGCCGTAGACTACACCATCTTGTGTGTGTTGAACGTTTTTGAGAGCAAAATCAATGTTGACATTCTCCTGGATTTGTATGTGATTAATAAAAAGTTGCACAACAGCGACGATGATAAGAATATCAGAAATATGTCTTGGATATCCTCATCCGTTCTCGCCGTCTCATATTTCCTCCTGGTCTTGTTCAAGCTGCTGCTGGATCCATTGTGGAATTGGTCTCGAGTGCTGTTTATAACGACAACACTGATCTTCGACTTGGAATTATTGTATATTGTTTTCATTGCGAACTTCTTGGCTTGCAAAACTGAAACTTGGCGGCAAAATTTGGAAGGGAACCGAATCAACACTGAAGATAAGGAATACGTTGAAAACGAAGAAGTGCTCAAAGAAATGTTCTCCGTATTCAGAATTATCATTAACGCAATAGAACTGACGAACAAAGCTTCGAAATGCGTGGTACGAAAGTATTACTGTAGCACATTGCCCGTTTAAAGCTTGAAGATTCAAGAACTATTTATTTTTTCAGATACTGTTTCATTTTGTGGTGTCATTCACCCAAGCGCTCACTTACATAGAAATTCAAATACTTTGGAGTAAAGACTCGTCGGTGAGTGTCAATTATTTGTAACTAAATACTTGTGTAATATAAAACTACGGTTTCAAGTCTTACGATCTCAAGTCCTACAGTCAAGCAGTAAACTGGTTGATTACATGAGACGGGTCTGTGGACTTTGCGAATAACGTAGGCAGGTCAAGGAGCTAATTAGTTGAGAGATATTTTCTAGCTACTTATATATCGGCAAGCCTCGTGGTCGAGTGGTTGGAGACACCGACAGCAAAACCGGAGATCGTGGGTACGATTCCCACCCAGGACAAATATTTATGCTGAGCACATTTGTTTGTGTCTGGATGTAAAAAAAATCTATATAAGTTTTATACTGCATGTTTATCAGCTGTCCGGTTACCATAACACGGGCATTCAATTGCCTAATTTGGAATCGGATAGCCGTATGTGGAATTGTCCCCAGTTATTGTTATATATTGTTGTAGATGGATCCAGTTGTGATGTCCAGTCATCTATTCGGTGTAGTGCTGTGGTTGTCTAAGAGTTTTATATCGGAAGCACTTCTGTGTGTAACTTGCGAAGTACTGTATTCCCGAATAGCTGCCGCTCGCGTTGAAGTCATCCTATACTTTGCTCACCATCCTAATTGTAGGTATAATATGGAGTTTTTTAATATATGTATCTATATGGCTCCACAGGCTTGCTGGCCTTGCCATTTTAATCTCTTATATATACAAATCAATTGCTGTTCGTCAGTTTCTCTAAAACTCGAGAACGGCTCGACCGATTGGGCTTTGGTTGCTTTGATTGCTTTTAAAATAATCGTGGAAATCCAGGGAAGGTTTAAAAGGTGAGAAAAAGAGGAACATTTCGGAGGAAAATAATAATAACAGCAATTTAATTTCCCCATATAAACCGTTTACTTTTCAAACAATATGACGTACATCCCGTCAAATATGATTAAAATCGGTACAGGTATTGGTGTAACTAAACTATTTATTTATTGTGAGGCTGTAC
>DWEM01001750.1:0-13518 GCA_018245935.1 Agara belti belti
ATAATAACTTTGTTAGATAAATATGACTTGTGGCGGTCTATCACCTTAAAACTTCTCATTGCGAGAGGCGCAGCAATGAAAGGGTTGAAAAAACTGGCCTCTGGTTTGTTTTATGACGCAAAATGACTCCAATATCCGTAACATTGCCAAGCCGATAGATAAATAATAGGTATTTACGTTACCCGAGGAGCTCTCCCCTCGCCAGAGGGTTACAAGCGTTTCATTTTAAGATATTACACGTCTGCCGAGCGCCAGCGGGTAACCTCTGCGTTAACTTTATTTTGTTACAATACTCGTACCTATATACGTATATAGTTTTATTACAACCAGACACAAATGTTTGGCCTCGGTGCGAATCAAACCCGCTACCTCCCACGGTGTAGCAGTCTGCTTCTTTAACAACT
Source organism: Agara belti belti (assembly GCA_018245935.1). Lineage (NCBI taxonomy): Eukaryota > Metazoa > Arthropoda > Insecta > Lepidoptera > Hesperiidae > Agara > Agara belti. Next base: position 405 of record DWEM01001750.1, read on the forward strand.
AGACCACAAGATTAGTCAACATTACCAATATAAGGACTCGAATGAGCCAAAATATGATTAACATTTTGTATTGAATAGCGATTACCGGAAATGTTATAAGTAACATTAAGCTCCAAACGAATTTACGTCATCTACGATATAAATAAGAGACACGAAAAATGTGAAATTGCACAGAATTAAAAACATATTATTATAAAAGTCGTATCATTATGCACATAATGCAAATAAAGCAACTTACTGGATTCGGTACGATAATTAGTGGCCGAATAAGGCAGAACGAATTAGGCCACTTCGTGACTCAACATGGCGGCCTCTGCAATTAAGTTTTCACTACACAAGAAATACATTATCCGGTGAAATAATTTAAAAGCGATCGAGACCTAATCTGACATTCCAAATTACATTATAATAATGGATTTGTGTAAGATTTATTACTCGCTAGCCATTTCTCACGGTTTCACAGGAACCCTAAACGTTTTTGGGATTAAAAGCACCCCATGTGACAGCTCTATAATCTCCTCTACCTTTCCGAGTGTAATAAAATGTCACTGTCGATACCGGTGAAGGAAAACATTGTGAAGAAAACTGCATAACCCAAAATTTTCCGTAAAGTTTTCTAAAATGTGTCCAGTTGCCAGCGCGCACTTGACAGGACAAATGAATCCCCTTGTAAACATTTGTCGTTGTGCTTGTTCACTGCAATTACAACTGTATTAAGATATTTATTGTCTTAACAGATAACAACATAGCGTATATTTTATGTTATCTTTGTCGGAGCTACGACAAAGATAACATAAAATAATAAGTAAAAAATATATAACGTCTGAAAGAATAAAAATTTAACCTAAAAAAATTAATACTTCATAAAAAATTTATATTAATGACGGCATTAAGGCCATGTTCTATTTTTAAATTATTCAAATCATTTAATGAATACGTTAAGGAGTGTTGTCGAATGGCAAAAATGATTTTCATTTATGCATTTAAAGCCTTTAAAAGATTACTTGAAACTTGAGACGGTTTATAAACTAACTTTCAATTCAAACTCAATTAAGATAACTCCGCGTCAATCTGAGCAATGTTGCTATCTCGTACTTGTTTATTAGAAGCATTTTAATTGGAATTTAAATATTACGTCTACGTAGTTAACACAGATATTTTAATGAATTTAATGACTAACAATGACTTAATCATTCGGTTAGGTTTTGTTTGGATTATTCAAAATTTAAGATATCGGGGTTCCGAAAGAAAAATGACGTAAATGTTTCTGACGTACATAATTCACAATTTTTGAGGAGAAGATTTCAAAGTTTGAAATTGATATAACTGGATTTTTTATTGTTTTGATAAAACATTTGCGTATGTTACTTTATTACGAAAATTTTTCATAACAACTAAACAAAACATTCAAAATAGTATGTTCAAAGTGCACATTTAAGATAATTTTTATCCTATTTATTAAAACAAAATGTCAATTTCCAGTTGGTTGGTGTTCCAATAACGTCGTTGTTCTATAATATTGGACGAACGATAAACACGATGTGAAAGATGAAAGCAAATTTTTTATCCACGTTTTATTTTAGACTTTTTACAAGGAAATTTCAAGGTGGTAGTTGAGAAAACATCAATAGTAACAAGACTCGACGCCCCGATACGATCCGTGCAACTGGCGGTCATGTTTCTCGCCGCTGTCAAGGCCAGGCGGGCCATTGTTTTATTCGTTCCGTTCCTGACCGATTTGTTACGCAGCTGATTCTGTACGCATTACATTGTTCAATAATGAAAAATGAACCCTACAATGTGTATCTGAGGGTTTATTTTGTTGCGTTCCCATAGAGGAATCGTTCGATTTCAAAGCGGACAGTAAGGGATTCGCTTGAACGAAATCCGTACGCCCGGAAAGCGTCAGTGATGTAAATATTGTGAACAACTAGTCACTTGTCACATTGATTTGGTCTTGCAGTTTAATTGCAATGCTCTGTAAAATTATTCTATCAAGAAACATTAGATAACTTTTAAATAGTGCAAGTTACTAAAGCGGCTTCGATGTGAGAAAAGTCACTATGATACGTTAGAAGTTCTATCTTAGAACACCAGTTCTAACTAATAAATGTTGTTAAATCGTAATATTATTACCAACGAGTTATTTTATAATTTTATAATAAATCTTCACTGTATATTATGACCTCATTTTATAGCGAAAGCAAAATAAATAAATGATGTACAAAGCGAACGTCGGTGTATACCTATAACTTAAAAGTTTTAATGAAGTCATAAATAATTTAGAACATAATCAACAAATATCGTCCGAAATATCCTCGAGTGCAGGCTATAAATATAAAAATACAAATTGTTACACGATTACATATTTTTTTAAGAGGCTAATAAGAAAGTGATAAATAAAAAAGCGCGAAATGGGCTCATTAATCGACACGGGCCCCGCGGTAATTCGACCTGTCATTTTTAAGTGGCGGTCGGGTCGCGTGTTCTTATTTTGAATTGAATTTTTTAAATAGTGATAAATGGCGTGAATGACATGTTTGTCAGTCGGTGAATGAGGAATGAGTCACGTAAATAGGCGTGGTTACGAAAGCGTGTTTAATGCTTTTCTTTTATGAACGTAAAAACTGTAACTGTCAGGAAGTTGAGTTAAAAGTAAAATGAGTTCAGTTTAAAGTTTTTACACTGATAACGTTGATCTCGAATAAAGTAACCCAACGCTTTTACACTGAAACATAAAATGAACAAACATTCAATTCCTCAGCTACACAAATTGGTTTTACAATTCACGAGAGATTTATGTAGATCAGTTAGATACTGGCAGTTTGCAAAAAAGATCTCACTTTGTGGCATTAAAAAAGTTTTTATTATTCGTTTTCATTTTACTTAGCGGGAAAGGCAAAGGTGGAGAGCCGTACGGCCGATTCAATAAAGCTTCGATGAATGAACTCGATGTTATCTAAAAGTTTTTACGAGCGTATTTAGCTCTGAATGGAGTGTTCATTGTGAAACCGAAACGGATCGTTGAATCAATTCAGACGGTATCTAAACCTTCATCTTTATTATATTTAACCCATTTTATAGATAAGCATAACACTAAATCTTGTTATCTATTGGAATTATTGTATCATGATTATAATATACATTGATTAAGATTAACTACGATTGCTGTTTAAGAGACGAATTGTTTAGTTGAATGTGTATGAGTCTGTGGCATACAATTTCATATGGGCTATGCACGTTCTTTTATTAATTTCAATTTTTTTCTTCCTTGGTATAGACATCATGTGACTATAATTACTTCGCTTGGTGAAAAGCAAAGCCTTCTACGTTCGAACACTCGTAGGTTAAAGGTTTCGGGAAACAAGAGTCAGAGAGTCCATTCACTGGCCGTTCTCATCTATCAGTTGGCTACTTGTGCAATACAAGTGACGCTGTTGTCGAGACGTTCTCAAGACACGGAAACGGAGTACAGTCGCGTCGACATGTCCATTTATCACAAACTATTAAACACTTCAATGGCTGTCTGACTGCGCATCAATTATCATCTGTGCACGCGATATAACTGTATTGATAATTGTCAGTTCGGAAACCTTTTTTCCATTGTTTGTGTGTCATGGAGTATAAGCGACACAAAGCTCTTTGAAGTCATTGTACGATGACTCGCTTTCAAGGCCCTATGTATTAAGAATGTTCGGAGAAAAATTGTAGTTTGTTCGAAATTATAATATAATACAAACAGACTTTATTGTACACCATAAAATACAGAAACAGAAAGATATACCCAAGATGATAGAGAAACATATATAAAAGACGGTCTTATCGCTTAAAAGCGATCTCTACTAGACAACCTTTGGGTACTACTACACAGCAGAAACATGGAGAAAAAGAGTGGTAGAGGTGCACAATTAACAGTTTTAAAGAAAACAGTAAGGAGAAAGAAAAAAAGACAAAAAGAAAAGGAGCATAATAAACTTACACCAGTAATTAAGAATTTCATTAAAATAAATAGCGTGACTGCCTGGAGTTTGTGGATGTTTGAATTCTTTAATTCCTAGTCCGATTTTATTGCAATACACCAAATACATTTCTACATAACCAATAAGTACGTGTGTCTCACGGATTTATCGTTGTTAGTCACGTAGACAATTTATTTATATATTTACTTAGACTCTACGATCAATTATTTGTAATTTATATGTCTGGGTAGACACACATTATATTCTGTGCGGAAATGTAATGAACGACTAGTGCTGTGAACGGTTGCAAATCATTAAATGCTACAAGTTAATTCACTTAACAATTAATAACAAGGTGTAATTGGAATAAATTGTGTTGCAAAACTGTCTTTTCGTACCTAAAAGAAATGTTTTTCCATTTGTAAAACATAAAATTTGTAATCTATATAAATCAATAGGAACGAAACTAAAATATGCTTTGATATTTTTTTTAAAACAGGTCTTGAAAGAAAAGTATTTAGAGCGGTTTACGGGCCACAGACATTAAGTAACCACAAAAAAGAAAACTTGTCTATGGCAATCCGTGTGGGTGTAGGATATATTAAAGTTGCAGCGCTGCACAGATTAAAGATTGCCTCTGATGGATGGAAATGAGCGTCGTTTGAATAATGCCTCACATATATTAGAATGACAGACTGAGATCTTCGTATTTGCACATAAAATGCAATAGTACAATAAATATAAGAATATTTCACTTGAAATTATTACTGTTCGTAATGTTAAATAGCTATGTATATGTAATTTATGGTCTTCTTCGAACGTACCATTAGGTTAAAAGCTGGATTTTACGAAACAAATAGCACTTTGTAGAGTTACCTGGAATATGAATGTGATTTATGACTACGTTTGTTCCTTATTAATAAAGATATAGAACGTTATGGTATGTATTTATACATGTTATTATCAATTTTATATTAAACTATCAATAAATGAAATTTTTACACACGATGACGTTTTAATAAAATGGCCGCCTGAAAAACAATATAGGTACATATCTGGAGTAGCAAATTATTTTATTTGTTTTGAAATATTTCGCATTCAACTGTTCATATTTGTTTATGGTTCATTGTACCGATGGCTACGTTGAAAGATTAATTTTAATTACGCAAACAATCATTGTTAATATAATTATATCACGATGATAATATTATTATTATAGCATATTATTAAGTTAGGTAATACTTTCAACTTTGTTGCTTTCTCTTTTTCTCTTATTATAGAATTCTTCGGTGAGAGTAACAAGCGAATACTGTACCTACCGACCATTCCCCTGGTATCTTATTAGCGATTGGATACGTAGATTTTTTACTAACTTCAACATAACCAACAAAACATAACTTTGTAATTAATAAAATGCAGTTACAACTATTCGAACGAATATGAATCATACAGTTTGGTATCTGTGAATCGCAAGAGGATCTCATGATATAGGAAACAATGTTGAACCGTTCGCATTAATAAAGCTATTATGTAATGTCTAACAATATATCGTTGATTAAACCTAAAAGGGCTATTAATTTTACGAGAGACTGACATAAGATACCTAAGGCTTTATTCAATACGTAATAAACAACTTCAATGCCTACAGACGGTACATTAATATCAATGATTACAGTGATAGTGCTGTGAACGGATTGATCGGAAATCTATTAGTGTTACTCATATAATAATTAAATATAAATCTCAGTCATTTTAAAATTTCAAATTGCAATTACCGAAGTTATCTAGCAATGACCGTTGTACAGTTTCCACCTTGGAGCCTTCCTACTCACCCGGAAAACATAATACAATGTTATGGTACTAGTATGTGATGGTAATGTATTATTTTGGTTCTTCTAAGTTTCTGTGTGGGCAAGGTGACGTATATGTTGAATATAACCATTTAAAAAATACTGAATATATTTGTCACAACATTTAAGAAACAATCATCGTAGAGATAGAATATAGGTACATATATATACCTATTGAAGATAAATCCGGCATAAATGTTAAACAAATATGTTTCAAACTCAACGACTTACCGACAATATACAGATAATACAGATGATGCATGCCAGCCCTCACCTGTAACAAAGAAGAAAATCTGTAATGAAAACAGCCAATTAAAAGCAACTGAAGAAGAACAGACGAGTCCTGAAACGGCCGACAATGACTCGAGGAAAACAGAGGCGAAAGAAGTTTTGGTGAGAAGCAACTTTGTGACTACTTGTTCGTAAAAGTTCGGTAGTATGGTTGAAGTCACGACTTGTTCGGACAAGAATGGAACTGTTCGTCGTAGTTTCGCGTGATTTGTGTGAAGCGAACACGCCCACAGAACTGCTGAGTTCCAACACGTAGGATTATCTTCCCTCTTAAAAGGAAATTGTGAAATCAGCTTTTCTGACTAACTTAGTGACAAACATAAAAGTTAGTTTATTAATGATAGTGCGTCTATCGTGTGTCCAGCGTAAGCAAGATAGCACACCTATTCCACGTCTGACGTTACTTGAATTAATAAGCGCAATTTTATTACACTGTAAAAAGATGAAAGATGTGTTTTTGTTATGAACATGCAAAAATAATGTGGAATTGTCTGCGACGCTACTGGCTTAGCAAATAAATAGAACAATAGCGGTAGAAAATATTTCTCAAGTGAGCCGTAGAAAACGTAATATTTAAAATTGAGTGCAGTTTGCATCCCAATCTCTTCACGGAGCCGCGAGCGACGAAACCAGATCCCAGTAACGAGATGCACGACGAAAGATGGAGGGAACAAAAATTTTTGTAACGGAACGGATGGAAACAATTCTTATACTATTTTGCTACGATAAGGCGTTTAAAGGAACATAACGTTATTGTTGCTGAAACAATAATTACGAGTATTGGATCCACGGTTGGCGGTAATTGCTCATGATTTGCTTAAAAATAATTAGAACAAGCTAGTTGTACAAACACACTACAGTTGGTAATAAGGTTATGCTTTTTAAATAAGCAAAGTAATCATTGCGGCAATTTTCGTATGTACCTACTTTTAGAGATTTAATGATTTAATATCCTTCATGTATTTACATTAGTATGTATGTATTTATATCTTAAATATCAATTAAGGAACCTAGAACCTGAACGGTATAAGGCCACAGCTCTAAATTGATTCCAAATAACATATTTCGAAGTAAAGTGCTAACCATTAAGGAACGTACAAACCCTGAAGAATCTGTATACTTTCTTGTGGTTTTATACCGAGCTGATAATTTCGTTGGCTCTCGCACCCCGCGGCAAGTGCACAGCAAACAAAATAACACAGTGATTGCTAGCAAAGATGATATGATTGCATGAGTTACGGACAACTGGAGCCTTCGGTACGAGCGCGCACTATATAGAATTGTGGTCCCAGTGCGGTGCCCTGCGGCAGGCTTCCAAGTTTTACCCCGACGGATGTCTAGTTTTACAGTATACCTACGATAAATGTAGCCGGCAATTTGATAAATAAATGTTCATTCGATAATACGGGAAACAATGTGCTTTTATGAGGCTTCGAGGTGGTATTTGAACGTTGAGATTATGTTAAAAGCTTTTGCGAGTTCCGTTACAAACAATTACTTAGACGTATATGGAAAACAGTTGAATCTATTGTGTGAGTTGATACATTCTTAATGATATTCTTTGAGTATTACCAGTCAGCTGCTAAGGAACGTAGCTGTGGTTTTATACGAGTTTGGAGAGTAAACTAAGCGGCGCAATGGGATTAATGAAACATATGTATACCTTTGTTGTAAGGAAATTGTTTTCATTAATTTAATACGATTACAAAAGACTTAAATCAAATACATTCATCTATACTTACATTATATAGTCGTAAAAACTATTTGGTAGTATCGTGCGGTTGAAAGTCAGTGATATAAAAATGAACAGCAATTAAAACAAATAATAAAATAAATACTCGGTAAGGTAGAAAATGTAAAGACCTTTCTCGAAGACAAAGAAGAAGAATACATGTAAAATAATTAACAGGAAAAGTTTTAAACCTCATATTAGTAGGGTTGTCGATGTGCTTCAAATGATAAAATAGTTTTCAGTATCAAAAAGTAAAGTTATGATTGAGGACTATACTATGAAAGTGTGACTTTAATGACAAATATGAAGTAAATACATAGAACATCATTTCTTATGTTTTAAATGACATACTTTCCGTGAGATGGTAAGATGATGATGTACATTTTAAAACCGTCATCATCGACAATGATTTAAAAGCAACAAAATTTGAAATAGTCATGGGCGAGACATATCACTTGGATGAACCTAGAAAGATGGACAGAACTGGCCACCTTAACTAGTAACAAATCAACACGTGGTGGAACAAAGGAGATGCCTTTTCCCAACAGTGGGATACAATCTAGGTTATAATACCAAAAAAATCCATTGAGATTCATCTTCGATACACGAATAGAAAATTTTCTAACACAAATTTGCATTCAAATATTTAAAAGTATTAAAAAGGGAATCTCACGAACATACTCGAAAGTGAGTACTCGAAGCAACCCTGTCTATCCGATTCTTAAACAAAGGGAATATAAAATGCAAAGTTTACTCGAAAGGGAGCGTTGTAACACGGCGAGCCGATGTGACGTCTCAAGTGATGTGAGCTGAGGAAATTGTTATTCGAAACTCCTTCGAGAAACTAGAAATGGTTAGATTTATTATAAGAGACGAGATGGGTACCGCTTTAGGCGTAATTCCGATAAAAGCACTTATGTTTTTTTCCTCGAGCCTTCTTACGGAATTCACTGAGAGGTGGCGGTTAGGAGAGTCCCCTCTGGATATCGAGAATGTACATTTAATAAATATAAACAGGCGTTATGGAAGCGTAAAGTGCTATTTTAAATTATTTACGAATGTTTGTTGAATACGCTTAGATATAGAAACATATAGCGAAAACAGAAACTTTTGGACATAATTGAGTTTAAAAGGAACGCCGCCAAAGATTCAGGAGAGGAAAATCGAGCACCGACCGTGCCACTGACAATTTTAGCTCTAAAAGCTATTTAGTATTCGTTTAAACGTTAGTACCTAGAGCAATATAAATCGAGGTTTAGAGCTAAAACAATTCACGTGGCACTAAAGCCTGCTAATCAAAAACGCCGACATAGGATCTGCGGTACAGACGAAATGGACTGTAATGTAGAGATATCAAGATATGAATTTGATTGATTTCCAGATACGTATGAACAAATAGCTCACAGCATGTATTAAGGAATCGGTCGTAAAAATGGATAATGCTGTGAATGCGAAGCCGCTGTTCTAGCGGGTTACACATATGTTAAATTAGGGCTCTTGATATGTTGTATACAGTCTTTATTTCCTTTGCAACAAAGAACAAAATTAAAAACAGTACTACCAACTACAACAATGAACTAATTGACTTATACAGAGTCTTTGAAAAAAATCAATCAGACAATTTCACTTGCTATTTCACTAATTTTTTATTATATAAATTATGCAACAAAATATTGCTCAATATTCGATTATTAAAACATGATTTTAGTAAAGGTTTCAAAACTATTACATTTAAACAATTAACATAAAAAAAAATGACATTTTCTACCTCCACATGAAATATTATTCAGTAGAGTATTAGATAAAATAATGTTGATTGCTGGAAGAAGAAAACTGTTGTAATAAAACTATCCTTCAATTGTAATAAAACTATCCTTCAATTAACTTGTTAGTGTATATATATCTTTTGTAGGTACGTTCATTGGAATGCAAGTTTTATTTGCTTTTCGCCACACGCGTATCAGGATTTACATTTACACGTTCGCGCGACACACATTCCTTATAAAAAAGGATGAATCGAATTTGATACTTAAATACGAAGTCATCCAAAGCCGATCAGAAAATATAAGCTCATTTTTTCGCGCGTCTTTTCGAATATCAAAAGGGCTTACGTTTTTTAATCTGTGCACCGATTCGCGCCAAATTGTACGCCATGACATTTGTAAATTTGAAACGAATGACATTATTGAGTTAATCTAAATGCCGGTTCGTTCGCGCGGATAATTCCAATTGGAAGACAGACGACAGAAATGGAATAAATCTTGACTAAATCAGACACATACCGCGAGTAGAGTTATTCGCATAATTTATTTTTTATTTTCCCGCCATGTTTTATTCTGTATCTGTGGAAGTTTTACGGTAAATATATGTATATTACAAACCACTAAGTAAGTAAGCGGTACTTATTAAGGGTCATTTCACTCAACTGGAAGATGTCTACATACAATCTTCTACGCTATCGCACTTTTTACTCAACTAAGACGATTTTTGATTAGTTTTTCCAAAAAATCTATCCGACGTTAAAAGTTATATTTTATGTCCGCAATTTTCGTGTTAAATTAAACATTATTTACATTCCTCTGAGGCGTTAACGCTATCGACGCCGCTCGGAAACATAAGAGAGCCGAGTAAAATAAATCTGGAATGGAGACAGCCGCTCACGAATCTCGTTTCGATTCGTTGTAAATCGCCGAGCGGAACCGGATGACGTGTTTTATTTTTTTCTCTCTTTACATGGAGGAGGGACAAAGTTTATTTGATGTTTTAAGTAATTCAACATTAAAGTTAATATCTACGATAAGTTTAACGTTCGAGTTAATTTTTTTTTCGTAATTAGTGTATTAAGTGTATTATCGTATATAATGTATACAACAATGTTAATTACTATTTTTGTAATTGGACCAGCGACAATATTGCAGACAGTTATAATCAATTAGCGTTTTGATTTTGTTTTTGTTTCATTTATATCATATATTATAATAATAAGATATAAAGACCACGAGGTATAAGGCAGTTTAAATTATGTCATATTAAATTATCGCAATAGGCCGAACACTACACCATCGCATAAAATACGAACAAATAAATATTTTATGTATAAAAGGAATGTGGTACAAATACATTGAATTAAAAATAATAATACGTGAATATTTGCGAATAAACGAAAAAATAACTTTTTAAACGATTTCCATGACGCTACTATATACATTATTTTTTAAGATTAGCACGAAATTCTTTAATCGAATCGGAGACGTACTTATGGCCAGGTCAACAGTATCTCAAATACTTCTAACATCGTCAAACTGTCTTCGTCTAGTACTCCTTCTTCATGCATACCCCTTTTTCCAGATGCGCTACAGAATGCGACCAGCTTTCCTGATCCAATAAGTATTGCACGGAACATATTTATTATGTCACAGAAAATGTTTATAAGAATCTATAATTTTAATGTCAATGACAATTATATTTTGGCCAATTCTTATTTATTTCGTTCTACTTTCCATATCTGATTTGTTGTAAACATAATATAGGCTTCTATTTAATTCTGCTACCTGCATACATTCTTGTCGTAAATTATCCTACAATTCGAATTTGTTATAAAGGGAGGGGGTGAAATTTATGTAATTCGAAAATATGTCTAAAAGTGTGCACAAAATCTCACGTATATATGCAGTCGTTAATGCGGGTAAAATACATTGGATGTTCGTATATGATGTCTTCATAAAAAGGCGTTATGCAAAGAAATTTGAGGCATTTTGATAACATTCATGGCTGAACGGGCTTAGATCCCTTTGCGTTGCCAACACACGATAATGTTATAAAAAATCTTATGCCAACATATAGGATATTGCTTGCTTACTTCCATTTCATTTTCTCACATTTTGATTTATTTATCATAATGTTGTACCATGTAATAATAACCTTTTCACTTAGTAATACCAGTATTGATAACGTAGTGGTTTGAAAATCAATCTCCCGCACCGGAGTCTGGGCTCAAGTTTTGCCTCCTTTAACTTAAACGACATTATGACACAACTAAAACGACATTAGAAAGACAATTAAATAATAAGTATAAAAAGTAAATATATTTTTTCGGGACTTTTCACAAAAATGGTCGTGACCAGCTATTAGAACGATAGGAAATTTAATATAATATTCAGACATTTACGATTTATTTCACGTCTGGCAATTTGTTGTTTAACCCAGTGGAATCCTTTGTTGTTGTATTTGTCAGATATTTTTGTTTTAGTTTTGTTACTTTTTGTAAAAACACGGTAAAAAAGTAAGGTAATCTCCCTCGCGAACGTCGTTAAGGATTACATTACACCGTCTGTTGCGATGTAAATGGATGGTATCTAGTGATTGGATTTCGAGATACAACGCCGTGTGAATGTTCCTTGAGATGGTTATGCTATAATGTCTTTGATTTTCTTGTCACTAGTGCTGGTGAATATAGCGGATTTAAAGTGACACGTCATTTGTTTTATGGTAAAATAATTTATATCACGGTAAGGAAAGAAAATACTATAATTTGTAGTTTTACACCAGGACAAAAAAAATAAGATACACAATATTTAAAAAAGAATAATCATAGAAACCATATAGTATGGGTTCATTGGTCAGAATTCGACGGTAATTTGAATTTCATAATATCTAAAATGAGGTTCAGCTTCACTAATTAAAAAATTTCAAAGTTTAATCCATAGACGTTCCGAGCCGAGAGTCTTCGTGTGTATAAAAGAACCCTTCCATGTTAAGCGCTGCGCTATTTACTATTTAGCGGGGCCATTGTTCGGAACACAATTGTCGAGCGCTAGAACAGTTGTAAGTCCTGAGGCACAACTGCTTACCAGCGTTCAGATGTTTCGCGCGGCCATTTTTCAGCTTTCTTTTATTAAATACCTATACAATGCATACGTTTTAATGAACAAAACCATCAATTTTTAACAAAATAATGATGGTTTAGTTTATCTGACTGGTTATTATAACATATATTCTGCGTATTTTGGGGTTTGATGATCTTATATGAAATTGTCTTAGACATAATTGTTATAATGATTTCGCAGTGTTCTAGCACATATTATAGAGAATTTTACTTTGTTAGTTAATGTTACTACCGTGAGCTACTTTTGAGCTAATCTCATCCGTAACTTAACTATAATATTTATAACATTAACAACTAAGTCTCTTCTTTAAGCCAGCATTGTTTATCCATACTAATATTATAAAAGCGAAAGTAACTCTGTCTGTCTGTCTGTCTGTCTGTCTGTCTGTCTGTCTGT
>DWEM01001751.1:0-13515 GCA_018245935.1 Agara belti belti
CTCGAATATTTTGCTGACAAATTTCTTCATTTCATTGTATTCCTTACAGTTTTTTGCTGATATCGCATCATTTTTATACTCAAAGCTATCTTTGCTTTCCTTTTACGACAATTAATTTTTGCTAATTTTAAGCAATTTTGCTTTCCTTTTTCAGCCACATTATAAATGACAGCTTTGATATCCCGAGGTATTTATATTATTATGTCTTAGGCGTATGACGTAAACAGTCCGGAACAAACTATGTGTTGCCGTAACAAACGTCGAGGGGCAAATGTCAAATGGAAGCGAGGTCACTCGTCCCAATTCAACATCAACAGTCCCAAGAACCAGTCGTTGTGAGGGAGCACTATTATGCATTACCTCGACTTTATAAATCAAAACGAGTCACTGTAGGTAATTTTTTTTTTGCGTTCCTATAAATATGTGATATGAGTGTAAGTATTATTATTATCACAAAACAGACAATGTCTTAGTATACATTTTAAAATATAGGAAAGTATTAATATTTACAATTAACATATGCAAGACAAAGAATATACTTTATAACAATCATTAGAGCTTCTTAATTAACGTATTATTTTAGGATTAGGATTACTACACGTCTAGTATATTTTCCATACATCGTTTTGGTCTAAGTAACAGCTGTTCCAAACTATCTATGAACTATTATTGGCACTGGATATAATACTTCGCAACCGGTCGCTAATTTCCTTCCGCTTATCATTAGACATTTTAGGAAAAAACTCTGACAACTCTTTTTTTTTCAGTAGCAAAGCCCCAAGTGCGTCGCACTGTTCGTCTGGTTCAGTCTTTATCTCATTAATAATAGTATCCTGGAAACAAGTTATAATAGAAAGTGATGTTCATTTATAGCATAATCGGTAAAGCCAGCAAATTATGGACAAAGCGAGAGCAATATCAGCGTGACGCAATGAAACTATCGTTGTTATTTCCAATTTAAAATGTACATCTCTCTTCAATGAATGTAATAGTAGCAGAAAACAAGCTGAAAAAATCATAAAAATAAGATACACATTGGGAAATATTTATAAAATACTTACGGTTAGTAACTTCTCCGTTTCATTTTTTTTTATTTCGTTTGGAGACGTCACAGCGCCATATGTGGCAAGTGACTCCTCTTCAACAACGTTTTTCGTTTTAGATAATTCGGCTATATCTAGCTTGTGTATTAGACCCTTTTTAGTTAAAACCTGTAAATAATTATTTTAATTTGCAATTTTTATTGTTTTAGTACGACATACCTAAATATACGTAATATTTAAATATACTTAGTATTCAATTTATTTACTAAAGCGAAGAATTGAGAACAAATTAATTTGGAACACACAGATTGAACGCGTATGCAAAAGTGAAAATAAATATTTATTTGGTCAACAGAAGCTATGACAAATAATAACGAAACAGCGGTGTTGAGCACTACCATGCTTGCATCGGGGCAACACTATAATATAAAAATTAAATTCTGGAAAAACTCAACCGGACCCGAAATGTTTTTTAATTTATAAAATACGCATATAAGAGCAATACGTCGCCAGGCAAATAGGCAACAGATACGTGTAACTTCATTTTTAAATTTATATTCACTAACTCTACCTTCACTATGTATACAATCCACACAATGGTAAGCTATAAAATGAATATACATGTATAAATACAATTCCACAAAGAAAATATCAATAAATTACGAGCAATAGCTTCAAACACAAATATAAAAAACATATTATATTATACAATTCTCAACATAGTGTATATTGCAATTGGGAGTTAAAATATATAAAAAAAATGCTGGCCTCAGTAAAAACTAAAACTTATTATCGTAATTTAAAAATATAGTGGCCTGAAAAAAACCTTTTCAGAAGAGCATGAAAACCTTAATCAACAAATTTAAATCATAAAAAGTTACTAAAACCAATTTTTGCACTACATCCTATGAAACGGGCGAAAAATAAAGAAGTAAGGAAAAGGTGGGAAACATGGTGTTCGTGATTTTTTTTGTGATAATATTAAAAATACATTCAATTGTTTATTTACGTAAGAGTTGGTTTCGTTATGTACCTCCATAATACTTACGCGGTTTGGGGCCAAATCTTCTAACGTTAACTTTTGTTTATCTTGTAAGTCTTCTTTTTTATCCACTACTCTCCAGGATAGATCCAAATGTTTCGGTACATAAATTTTTCTAGAAATTACCCTGAAAGTATTTACATAGTTATAATATTCTTATGTTAATATGTAAATTAAATTGAAATAAATGTCGAGACATGTATGTATAACAAGAAATACAAAAACACTCACTGGTTAATTTTAAGAAACGCCTCTTCTAATGTATAAAAATCAGTGTATTTAAAACCTGGAAATTCAAAACTCAAGTCCTTATTTGCATTTTGCCTTCCTGCAATCCATCCTATATGTTCTATGTTTTCGCAAACAATCCATACATCATTCCAAAGGTTTTTATTTGAATTTATTTCCATGTTACAATAGTCTTCATCGTCAGAAATAATATATACATCGGTACTGGGCGCACTGCATTCTACAGAATTAGCAAGAAAATTTTCTATATCCATATCGATCTCACTATCGACTGTACTGTTTATGGAATTAAAAAGATTTCTTGTCGTTGATGGCATACATTCAATATTATTAATAAGTGATCTTTTATTAATTTCTTCCGGTTTCAAAATTAACATACCACTTTCAATTCTTCTGTTTGGTTTTGGCTGTTCACTTCTGGATTCAGTAGATTCTTTTATAATTTTAATTTGAGGAGCGATTTCTGCTATTGGTTTTTTTGATGTCAAGGCTTGTTTATCTCCTTTTCTATAACTATCATCGTTCTTATTTGTTCGTGATAGCGAATTTGATCCTTTGCATAGTAAAGGTGCATTTGTTTCGGAATCAGATGACAAGGTATTATTGATAACAAATGGTAATTTAGAAATGAAATTTTGTTTTTCGGGTGACACCGGTATTTGTTTCAAAATACCAGAGGATGTAAGATGATAAAAGTTATTTGTTTTTGGTATCTTTATAGGTTTTACGAGTTTAACAATTTTAGGTTTACGATGTACAGACTCAACATTCGAGCCACATTGTAATGAATCATCTAAAACTTCTTCGTGTTTTAAATTAATTTGCGACATAAAGGACAAGGGATTATCAATTACTTGCGAATTATCATCTTTGTTTGATGTCATCCATACTCCTCTACTTTTCGTTCTGTTACCGTTTGCACTCGTTTTGATAGTTTCTATTCCTAAAGATTCTTTTTTTTCATATGGTCCAATAAATACACAGTATTCATTTATGTTGGGTATTGCGTAAATTCCAAACTGAGGTTCGCTGTTTCCATCCGTGGATTTTTGAGAGGATAATCTTACAGTTTTTCCTGAAATTCGAGCCACTTGTATTGCCTTCATTATGCTGTCATATTTCACAAAGAATCCTCTGTTGTGAAATTGAATTTCAGTAAAATCATTGCCTATACTCATAACAAACCACTTTGATTGCTCAGTAACGTTTTGTATCAAGTTATCTGTAACCAGTGTTTCAGAAGAGTTTCTGGAATCATTTTGGGTCACACTTTCGTTTATATCTGAAGATAAATCTTCGGAACATTTGTCTCGTTCATTATTTTTAATTTCCCTTACTTTTTTAACTGTTCCAACTAATTCCCAACATATGTCTAGTCCACGTAATATGCATATCTGGTCTTTCAAATCATGACTTTTATTTTTAACTATATTTTTTACACTGGTTGGGTAATTATCATAATTAACAATACTGTTTATGTTGGTACAGTTATCGAACAAAGGATTATTGATGTCGACAGCCATAAATATACGAAACGGTCTTTGATTTGTAACGAAAAAGAAATTTTTTTTTTCATTGTACCTGTTCAATATAAAATCCCAGGGATATAAAGCTACTTTACCATTTTTAGGTGGATCTAAGGATTTTTTAAAGAATCCTTTACTAAAACGCTGTCTATAAATCGTTAAAATTGGAGCTAACCAAGATTTTATTTTTTTATTAACAAGACCGGTGACAATATCACTCTTCGGCATATTAATGGGAATATCCTGTTGCGCATTGTCATGTGTTTCCATAACTGGTTCATTTGTTTGAGCTGGCTCTGGAGAAATAGAGAGGTCAATAGTAGGATGACAAGGTGAATCTTTCTTTGCTTTCTTTTTGTCATCATTTTCATAGTTATTCAATATATCCATTATTCTCTTACGTAATCTTTTATCGTTTTCTTCCATTTCTGAAATTTTTTTATTCGCATTTAAATAATGGGTGTCGCTATACTTTCGTCTTTTGTAACCTTTTGTTCTAGCGCACTTTTCCATTAAACTATGTTTTTCGTTCTTATCATAGGAAGATCTGGCATCTGTTTTGTCCAGAATATTAACATCTTGCCGCATCTGTCGTCTAGGAATACTTTTAAGAGTTGATTCATTATTTTCGAGACTGGAATCCACTTCAAGATTTTTACATTGAGGTAATATAGTGTTACTATTATTCTCGTCCGCAGTTTTTGTCAGATCATTAGATATTGGTAATTTTTCTGTAAATTTACCTTTACAAAAGCACTTATATAGATTATGAACCATACACCAGGGTTCAATATTTGCACAGTTTAACTTTATATCTACTATTGATAAAATTTGCTCACTTTTACTTTCGGTCTTAAGAGACAAATTACTGTAAAAATCAGCATATTTTTTGGGAGCCTTCCAATTTCTCTTTTCAGATTTCAATAAAATACTTTTTTCACCCGAGAGCACCACTGTTTGGTGAAATTTCTGTTCTTCTTTAGATAATTTTGAATTATTTTCTTTATCTAAATTGACTAAGCCTGGTATAATATGATCTGCAAAAGAGTCGTTAATGTCGTATTTGGAATAATCACATTTGCATTCAAACATACATTGAACCCGCGCACAATGATTTTTTAAATGAAAAGACGACTGTATAGAATCACAAACACACCCTAAAGTGCAAAACGATTTCCGACATACACCAACTTTACTTTTTTCCTGAGTATCAGATAGTCTAATTACAGTTACGTCAAGTCTATGCAATTCGCAGTTTCTTTTTAATTTATCTTTGAGGTGCACATTAGAATTAGCACTTATATCATTGGTATCAATCTCCCTCGGGGAGTCTTCTCCAGTATATACGTTATCTTGTATTAAACTCACTTCAACCGAGGCTAACATATCATTTAACATATCTTTGATTTCCTGTAAAGATGTCTCTCTCTCTATACTGGAATCACTACTCATTGTTTGTTCAAATTGATCATAACAATTATTATCACTGTCAGAGCGCATTAATAGACGCTGTTGATCATAGTTATAATGTAAGTCAAATGTAACGGAACAATCCTTATTTATCTGGACGACTTGTCCATCCTCTTCTGTTCCTAAAGTCGAAACTGCAAACTCTGCCCATTTGTCGGATATTATTCCGTTTTTATCCCGTAAGTTGTGTAAAAAGTTTACTAGTGATGGTTCTAAAGGTTTACCATATTCGGGAATAATATCCAATCCAGATTTTGGTAGATGTGCTAATTGAATATTACCAATATTATACTTTTGATATGAAATATCAAGAAGATTTTTCCTTGAAAGCGGTCCGGGTTTGAACTTTACATGTAGAGAATTCTTTAACAAACTCCTCTTTATATCTAAATTCTTTTTTTTAAACTCGATCTTTTGTAACAAGGACGCTCGTTTGCCATCAAGATCATACTTATAAATGAATTTTGATTTTCCTCCTTTACTACCATTTACTCTAATACATTTGTTATTCCATAGTACATATTGTGATGGATGAGTATGATTATCGGGATTGATGTTTATTAACATTTGCCATGTCATTCTAGATATTGGCTTTTCACTTTTTAGCAGGTTTTCAGCCAATAGTTTGGTTTTCCCATCTTTTGATGAACCGCCAGTAATTTTGCGCAACAAGATGTTTTGTTGTTTTAACAAATCAGCTTCTAATGTATTATATGTGTCTTTTTCTAACAAATTCCTTATATCTCTTACTGTTTTCACTTTTAACTTCACTTTCTTCTTTGGAACAAAATATTTGTCAGTTTTAGGTGTGAAATTGCATGATAGATTTTTGTTGTTATTTATTGGTAATGGTGAAACTGGGTCTATCGCTAGTATATCGTAAAGATTATTGTTTAATTTTACACAGGGTCTTGTTATATCTGATTGAAATACTTTACCATTATCCATTTTCTTTCTTAATTTTTCACTGAAAAAATAATAATAAATAGAACTATGACAATCTAATAAAATAGAATAGTGTATATAATAGATAAATTACAATCAATAGACATTACACATAAAAACACGTTAGAATTATATTGTATTTAGCCCACCAATTGTCGCTTGTCATCTTTCGAGTTTCTTTTGGCAATATTATGATATGTTCTTACAAGATACGTTGTTGACATAATTTCCATAAACCATAGATGCAACATAAAATACTTAATTTTGACTAAATCATTTTGGCCCAAGAATCCGCGACGGCCAGACTTACGTAATTTTAATAAAGGCTGAAAGATTCTCTGTGCATGTCCCCAACACATGTAAGAACGATCAGCGACTATGGAGTTTGCAGACATGGCATGGCAAGGTATGGCAGGTAACAGGTATAATTTGACTACAAACGTTGTACCATGCCTTGGGCAACGTACGGCGAGGTGCGAGGCGAATGAACAAGCTCGCTTCAGTTCGACATTCGGCTGTCGACGTTTGTGACGGCAACACATATTTTTTTCCGGACTGTTTATGTCATACGCATGAGACATACAATATAAAAAAATGGATCGTGCACTAACTCGGGAAAACTCAAAGCTGTAATTTATAATGTGGCTTAATATTTTCGTAAAAGGAAAGCAAAGATACCTTTGGGTATAAAACTGATGCATATATCGGCAAATTGTGGTAGATGCTACGGTATATCGCTAAAAAACTGTTAGGAATCTATTAGTTATTAGTATTAATAAATGGTGGTAGTGGGCCGCAATAATATACAATGACAGTATTTGCCAATAGATGGCGGTTTCTGGATGTATAACTATAGTTTATAAAGTTTCGGGGTGTATGGCTGGGGATTGAAGCCGTACTGAGTGTCCGGCAATTTGTGACGTAATTTGTAATAACATTCCGAAGAACATATAAGAAATTCAGCTTTATACTTTAATGTATGTAAGATCCTATTTTATACACCGTCACTACCTACTACCTACCCAGTAACCTTCATGTTAACTCCATAGTCGCTGATCGTTCTCACCTGTGTTTAGGACATGCACTGAGAAGCTTTCAGCCTTTGTAAAATAACGTCAGTCTGGCCGTCGCGTGATCCTGCTCTATTAGAACAATTATTGAGATACAAATTATTTACTCACTATTACAACCACGCAAAAAATGTCATTATATACATGTTTTACGCAGTAGCACTATATATAAATTCAAGAATATACCAGAAAATGCACAAAATTGAAATATTCTGATGTTTAAGTCTGATGTTATAATAAATCGATTTCATGTTCCAAAAAACCTTCATTTTGTAATTTTTAATGAATTCGTTGGTGTCGTTTCGAAGAAAACACTTACATTAAATTGCACGTATATCTACTAGTACTAAATAAATTTCCTTTCAAGGATAAACTTTGATATTTATCTAAGTGAAAAAAGAGTTTGTTTGTGCAGAAGCATTTAGTATTTGCCAATTATAACCAAAGTTGTCTCATTAAAAATTAAATTTGGTTATAAGTTGTAAAGTTTTATAAATACTCATCAGTAATTTAAAGTGGAAGTTTTTCTTCATTAATGGACCTGATGTACAGCAATGTACAAACATGAAGTAAATTAACAATAATAAACGCAACATGAAGCGTAAAAACAAATAACACAACTGTCAGACTTGTGAAGAGACAGATCCCGTTTAAAAATATCCGCAAATCAAACTCGAAATGTATATACGGATATATTAGTTTAAAACTACATAAATAAAAATAATCACAAGTTATGAAACATTTCTGGAAATGTCTATTCGATAAATCGAGTCGCAAAGAGTACCCGTTATTATTGGTCATACCGCTTTAAACTTTAAACTTGAAGGCTTTGGTAGACATGTTTAACGTTTCTAGAATATTTTCATCATAAGGATTCACTAAATATAGATGATAATATAAAAAATATTTTCTGAAATCCAATTATCTAAATCGATGTTAAAGTCTATTTTTTTATTTACGAAAACCTGCAACACTGGCCCTGTAGCTGTCAATTAACTGCACCGAAGTCGCAACCGTTGTCAGTTTACTATATCGCAGTCGACTAGTGTTATAAACTACATTAGTAGGCATTTCATGTGTAATTTTCAAAGATAAACTATTTCAGGTAAAAAAAGGGAGATTTAGAAAAAAAATTACCAAAAATGTATGTAATAAAAATGCATATAATCAATGAATTAAATAATGATATGTCAAAACGAATAGTAAATGGAAGTAGATATTGAGAAAAATGGTACACGTAATTCTACGGTAAAACGTCACTTCTAAAGTTCTCTATGGTACTGGTGTCATTTGACAATGTACAATGTCAATTTTCATGATAAAAAGGATATTACGTCCTCATCATTCAATATATATATATTATAAGAGTATTACATAGAGTTTCAATATTACAAACTGGTATTGGTAATTAGCTATGAATGTGACTATGATCCATCCAATTGTATTTAAAAAGTACATATAGGAAAACATTACAAGTTACGAAAATGTATATATAGATTATAGTAACAGTAAGTTCTAAGCATCTTTCGGCCTATAAAGAATATGATCGTCCTGGGTCAATGCAGCATTTATGTTACGAAATTGCGTATCATTCAATACACTACTAATGAAAATAAACGAATACTATGAGGTGCAATACGGAATAAACCCAATAAAATACGTTTTGTTATCAGCTTATATATACTTAATAACAGTATTCGTTAAAAAATTGTTGAAGTATAGTACCTACCTCTATATTATTGTTATATAACGTCATTAAACACAGGTGGAAATTTGTCACGTGGTACTTTATGAAATCAAAATGGCCGACCATAACGATAAAGAATTCTAAGATGACTAAATCTTCTTTAATCACTTATAAGATAAAAATTAATATAGCTTCCATTAAAACAATTATACACTGCAGACTTATCTGGCTAATATTACCAATATTTACGATTTATTTACACTATAAAGTGAAATTTAATTCTTACACGTATCGTAGATACTCTCGGTACCGATCATAGACAAAATGAAATGACGAAGAAAGATTCATACTTGTCACAGATAAAATATGTTATGTTTTATTTACATTTCACTTACATAAAAGTTAACATAATAATGTCCTTATTAAGTGCATGAATTGCATAATTAATATGGTTATAAAACATAACTCATAACATTTTTGTTACAACGATGGATGTACTGCAATTCAAGTTTATTGTTATTTGAACCTATTAACAGAGGATGAAAGCAATAAAACAACGAACTTTGCTTTCTACAGAGTTGCCACTATAGAAGTATCAACATCAATATATCAATAGAAGGAAAGCATTAAAATATTTTATAACTTAAAGAAAGTCTATGGAACGTTGGAAAAAGAGAATGGTAGTGTGTATACTAAAATCGAATTGAACTACACTACACTTTGATTGTATTGTATAGTGTAAAGCATGCAATTGTATAGTATACGGCAAGCAATTGTATAGACTAATGCATGCAATTGTATAATCTAATGCATTAGGAAAAAGTTGTATCTCCTCATTTCATTTGGTAATGAATAATAATCTGATATGACACACTCATTTAAAATTAAATCATAGAATCTATGATTGTAAAATACTTCTGTCTTTGAATTTCTCAGGTATTTATGACTTGAAAAATTTGTTTAAGGAATAAACATGTAGGAATTTTTGAATCAGGAAAAATAAATTTTAATGAGAGAGTCGACTAGGTATACTTTGTCTAAAAGATAGGCATGACTAAGCTGGGGTTCGGTTATAGCCCTAGTATACCTGAGTATCAGGCACTTATCTCGCCTATCGATTAGCCTAGGCCGAATGCGGAGTGAAATATACAGAAGGTTAATTTAAAAATGGAAGGATATTGCTAATGGTTTCATATAAACCATATATTGAAATAAAGTAGTAGGTTCTAAACACGGTAGAAAAAATACTTGTATGTTACGTTACTTTGGTTACGGGGTAATTGTATATAAAAGTAGTTCAGTCATTATAAAATGTAAGTAAATGTAATGTATAAACACAACAGCATAATCGTTTTACTTTGCCCGCCTATAAATTTTATAAATGTACTAAAGAGCCATGTGTAGTAGTGTGTTTGAATAGTAATTAATGAAAGGTTAAAACCTATAAACACCAACAGTTCGATCATTGTCGGAGACATTTCATCCTCGTTAATTGTTTTTTTTCGCTGAAGCCAGAATACCTACATAAACTCAGCGTTTCCCCTTATCGTTTTTTTCGGAGCGATACACATATTACTGTCACCTTATAAACAGCCTGGGTAAGGCCTCCAGCACGGGGTAGCGCTCAGACGTGGTGGTATACGTGTCGACAATTATATACACTTATAAAATAATAATATGCACAAATATTTGTGTAAGTACATATTTCGTTTACCTACATATAAAGTTGTGTCAAAGTAGAGACTTCAAAAGCTACCTTTTATTAATATTTATTCAGCTACAGTATTTTCAAGTTGAAATAGTTCGAATTAAGCTTGATTGATAGATCTTACATTCTTGGAATATAATTAATTAGTAATTGGGAAAAAAATCATACAACGAGATGGTATTTCTTTAGAACACGATATTTATTCATTGCAGAACAATGCCGCGTGTCAATTCATTTAGACCTTAATTACGTTTTTGCTTCACACTCTCGCCGTGATAAACCGACTTATCTTCTTATTTTTGATTCATTTGTTCGTCTGGTATGGAAGGCAGTTAAGGAATTGAAAATTTATATTAACAATAAATACATTGTTACTTTAAATACATCGCAATACATTTTGCGATTCCTTTGGGTGCAATTTTTTTATATTGTTATAATAATTGTACTTGTACTAGACATATGTTCATTTCGTTAATTCTCAATGCGTTAAAATATAAACACTATTTAAGTCATACGACATATTAAAAAAAATTAAGTTACAAAGTATTTTATTGAATATGAAACACATATAATAAGCTATAACATTGTAAACAGTTACAATATTTAATAACTCTGTCGCAGCTATTACCCCCACCTCAAGACACAATAATTATGTTCAAATTATACAATATATATTTTCACAACGTAACGCAATATATTGGACCACAGATTAAACTCAGCCGCCAGACTGCCGAGAAAGAGTTGTACGGTTCACGTCTTAACCTTCACCTTAATTATACCACATTAGGATGTAGGCGAATTTTGTTTTAAAATCCTTAACATTTTTAAGCAATCACTATGAGAACTGATATTTAAGCTAGATGAAATAATTAAATACATGTTTCAAATTTTTTATTTTATTTTAATTAATCGGCTAGGGGTAAATCAAGACACGAAAGTATATTTTATTATTCGCTGAATTTAAATTTAGAAATTAGTATTTGACTTTTGGGTTAAAATTAAATTTACGGGTTTACGGAATCAGCGATTTACGGAATCGGCAACATTACTGTGATTAATAAAGTGTGAAAGATTTTGAAAACAAACTAAGAACGGATTCTATTATATTAGCACCGAAAAGCATTAAGGCTGGTGAATCGATCTTGTCTTCTTTAAATTTCCTGTACACACACTACTCTGTTTTCACCCCCTAATGGTAAAATTTCGAAAATTCTATCTAACGACACCTATGTATAACATAACATAAAAATGTTCACCACAGGAAAATTTTTAGATTAAGCGGGATGGCCTGGACGCTGATGAGTCAGTTAATTGGCACATTGGCATATAAATATACAGATCTGTTGTCACTTTATGTAATTAATTACATAAGACGATGTCTACTTTTAAAAGGATATTGTTTGTCCCTTGATTCTTCATGCGAACGATCTCTGAACGGTGATTTTTCCTGTGAAACAATATAAAGAATTATGGTAAATTGGAACGTGATTTAAGGAGATGAAAGTAAAATAAAATATAATCAATATGTATATTATTGAAATTGGATAAGAAGAGAACTTTTATAAAATTTTTAGAATTGATTAGCGCATTTTCAACTTCCGACTTGTTTGCAAGTAACAGAACTCCGAGGGTAGAGGTAAATGGCAAAAGGTCCTAAGAAACAGCTGTACTGATAGGTGTTGCTCAAGATTCATTCCTGGATTCGTCCCTGTTCCTAACAAACATAAATGATTTTCCGTGTATTTACGAAATTATGGTTACAACTATGTATGATCAGCATGGGCTAAATGGTGTTTCAACTAGGAACGGCCACAAACCAGCCTTTAATAAGTACCGGTTACATAAGACTTGCCATTCCTTTACTGGAGCGTCTGAACGTATACAATAAACTTCGGTAATTATACAATCCCTGCCATATCATGATTTCACAGATTGAAAAATCTGACAACAAAGTCCTCTATAGAAAAGCTTATTATTACTACTATTTAAACGATAAGAAGGCTCGTGGTTGATTAAAATATTTCACCCGACTGTCTCTAAGCACACCACAGAAAAGTTATGGAGCTGTGTACGATAAACTGTCACGTGTGCTCATTTTATCAGACTAAAGTCGTAATGCAGCATGGTAAATCTTTTCTCTTATTTCAAAACCATGTTCTTGTCGGTCGGTCTATTAATGCCTGCCTAGGGCGCACAAAGTCAATGATAACTTAAAAAATGTATGACAACACCTTTTAATGAATAAAGCCATTTGGATTTCAATATAACTTACTCTTTTGTGGTATTTCTCATAATGGTGATCTTCTTGGGAGCCATTTTGATGACTTCCCATCTTGACCACAGCTAAAACATCATACACAGCTGTTAAAAATTGCTATTAAAAAAAGGAAAATCAAAACTTGTTTGCACAGTTTTAAAAATATTTAGATAATTTTTGGAAAATAAACTGCTTTTCTAAACACAACTGGTTGTTGACCGATTTTAAATACTGACTATTCAAGTACGAGGAGTATTGCTCCATAATATTTTAAATAAGTGACATGCTTCATAACTTTAAAATAAGAGCAATCCCCAAAGTAATATGAACTTGCCTTCTAGTTTGATACTAAATAGCTTATTACATCCGCATTTTAAAAAACCTATTTTTAGATGCGATCCTGAAAATCTTTTTATCAATTTTATTTACCCTTTTGTTCTTCGCGACGCCTTTTTTGTTCTAACAGGGCAGTATCTTCAGCTCTGTCCTAAAAATATAAAGAAACTCAATATTTTCTT
>DWEM01001752.1:0-13515 GCA_018245935.1 Agara belti belti
ATGGATGGATGGACGGATGGATGTTTGGATGGTTGGATTGTTGGATGGTTGGATGGTTGGACCGTTTTCCCCTGCTAGTCTTGCCGTGTACATCATAGGGTTCTCTTCTTGTTCAGAAGTACGATAGTACGATTTGGATATTTCATAGAAATAGGTAACAAGGAAATGAATACTATAAATTTTATTAAGAGTATTATTCACTGTTCGTAACTATACATCGGAATTTGTAAAAATGGAATACGTCACCTTTGATGGGGTAAAAAAAAAATAGATTTTGCTAACCGTACAATTGACAACGGCGATGCTTCTCGGGAATCAACAGGGATCCTGGCCGGTGGCCAAGATACTGTGGAATGCGTGGAGCACCAGGATCTTGGGATTTTACACGGCACAATGGAGGCGATTTGAAAGTGAAATTACATGTGGGTAGGTGCAGCTCGTGACGAATGCTATTGTAAACTGACGTTGATGGAAACATGGTTATAGTTTTAGCAGCAAACTGAAGTAGTTTGGTCCATACCGAGTAAGTGATTATAACAGCTTTGGACATCACAAACAGCGAAAGGACTTTAACCGATGCAAAAAACTACTCTTCCGTTCCAGATATTGCCACAATGCCCAGTGCCGTGATATAAATATGCAGTCACGCAGTAATTAACGATCAAGTTTGTATGTCTTTCATAAAAGTATCACCACTACAGGCCGGAATCACTTTTAGAATCCGACTTTTGACGATTATGTCGGCGAGACCGCCTTATATACCTTACTCTCTTTAAATCGTCGCACCGTTTTGCTGACAGTCCTATAATCGTTTTTAATTTTTTATCTATTAAGAACATTGAGGGGAATACATAATTGTGTTTTTGTCGAAATGCGCCGACTGACGGAAGTAAGTAACGTTTTTTGGGGCCACGTATTCGTTGCCAAGGTTTTCGATGGACGATTACCATCAAATTGTCGCGTCTTACGCGGTTGGGGTTCGATTCCGATGGCAAAGTTACAGCACGATTGTCATCTGACCTTCATCGCCGACCTTGGGAGAAGAATTGTTTCTTACGCGCGAGGGTATACCGTCTATTTTGGCTCGACGATTTCTTTGCTTCATTAAAATAATTATAATGGATTTTGTGATAGACAAGATAATCAGCACTCAAAACATTATACTCTTTATTATGTCAGCAATAATGTACACATGGAGTTTAAACAGCGCTGACGGGTAGTCGTTACGCGTATGACATAAGGTTGAGAATCGCCGCGATTCGGCTGTCACCTTGACATCTATATCTTTAGTACATATCGCGACAAATGCTACAGCAAATATTGTTTAGTAAAAGCCTTGAGCATTTGACATAATGCGGCGAAGAGTGTACTCGTAAATCTTTTTTTTTTGATCCGTTAATGGCACTCCGAGAGACGTTACGAAAGCAGACAAACACACCTTAATTGTTACTTTAATTGTTTTAATTATCAATTTTATTGCTGCGTATCTCGAATTTATTGGGACTTGTTTGGAATTTGCCAGATAAGGTGGAACAGATTATTTTAGGGGAGTTTAAATTGTGATTTTTTATAAACTTAAGTACTTGTTTACGTGTAGGTAAGTTACATTTTTACGTGAAGAGTGTAGCAAATGAAATGCACAATTGAGCCAACCTCTAATAGGACTGTGGAAAATTACGAAAATTCCCTTGTGCAGAAACAGTCTAGTAGTTTATATTTCGAACTTCCATTCCAGACCACGGGGTTCCAACCCGGGGATTGACATTTGAAATTGCATATCAGTGAAACCATAAAAAAGACTTATGATAACTATGATGTCAATAATGATATTGATCTTAAATAAGGCAGCTCGTCAAAACCAGCCACAACAAACAGCAGCTAACTAAGCGACAACAACAAACAGTTCCGGTCCGCGCCGACGGTACAGAAACACTTTTCAAGTTAAATGGCCGGCGACGAAGGATGCTGCAACAATGGCGGGCACAATAAACGCGTGTACACATCCCCCATTCAAATAGTACACGACATAAAAAGTATTAGGCGAAACGAATCTCCGGGCGAAGCCGCGGCCAATTATTGTCTTAATTCGGGCCTGCACTGACCGCTGCTCGGCGCTCGGTGCAATATGCAGGAGCCAGCGTTAGTCGCAGCAAGGGAAAATGCAGCGTGAAATAATACTAAATAGCTTAATTTGCGTAAATACGGTTAGAAGTAGATGGCCAGTCTTATAATAGCTAATAAGCACATTTACCACATCACTAATTTAAAAAAAAACCTCAATGCTGTCAATGTTTTCTTTTATTTGATCAAATCTCTTGTATCAAATATTAGCGTTTCATGAATTCTGCCAGTAATAAATATGGTCTTTATTTATTTTGTGTACAACATCCCGCACCAGAATAGATCGACATTATAGCATGACTTAAAGTTTTAAGTAATTTCCTTTTCAGTCTGATATTTCAACTAAATCTTTAAGTTGATTTGATTTGATTGATGGATTGAACTAATAATTCTGTAAAATCTTTTAATGTCCCCCTATTTGTGCAAATAAACGTCTTTGTCTTTGATGTTAACAGGTTTTCGAGTTTGTTTCGCTGGCGCTTGTGACTTGTTTTCGAAGGGCCGTTCCTTCCGAAGGGTTAAAGGGCAGGCCGGACAATTACCTACAATCATTACTGAGGACAATTATGTTGCGAGCGTCACACTCGCAGGTTTTTATTGAAGGCTCGGGGTTAGTTTAATTGCGGGTCCATCGGCTGTCGGTGCGCCCGAACGGGGGATGTGATGTTTTTGGGTTTTAAAAACCATTTTGCGGGGGTTTTGGGAATCAACATTAATGTGCCGAAAGTGCGTAGTTAACGAGGAATGTTAGAAATTGTACAATTAAATTGGTTTTTTTCCAATTTTCCTGTATCCAAGTACAGGAAAATTGAATATACAATGAATACTTTCCTTTCCTTAATGCCTTAGTTTTTAATATCATTGGAAAAATAGACTGTAGGTATATTTATCTGTCCGGAAACATAACACAATCGTTGAATTGCCTAACTTGGAAACAGATAGCCGCGTGTGGAATGATTATTACTATTATAATAATATATTCCTGTCAAATCCGTTAAATCAAGAGATTAACAAGAAAATCCCGCTGCTCAATTCTTAAACAAATTTTCCAAAAATAAAACTCCAGATAATTTTCTATACACTTTTTTTAACAAACGTTAACGTTTCTTTATGGAAATAAAGACCAGGGACTGAGATTATAGGATTAAAGGTATAACTAGGTTCTTTCTAGGGCCTATAAAGAATGTCACAGGACACGTGAGCACCTGAAGTATCTCCGAAACACGATAAACTAGTGGCGACATGTTGCGGATTTACGACCTCCGTGACACATTGCCGCATTATCTGGCGAAGAATGGCGGAAGGGGGAATTTCACAATCTATTCGGTACACGACAGGCGTATAAAGAAATAACAAGTAGAAACAGAAGTAGAACACTCGGTGCTCTCTGCCACCGACTTTGGAGACCTCGCGTGATGACAGAATAATAACAACAAGTCTATAAAGTACCCACAGAATGGTATCGTGTATAGTATGAGGTATACAAACTTAGGTTGTCTTACTTACATTTTCTCAAATCGTACGTTCGTGTTTTGTTTTTCTTATTTACTCATATTTGGAAACAATCGCTTTGTTATGTCCGATAATAATCCCGATGTTCGCTTGTATTAGTGCGCGTGCAATTTCATAAGGTCGGAAATTCCCGAATGGTTAAGATCGTGGCAATAACGTTTGCGTGAGAAGCAATCAGCAGTCGACAAGGAAAACAACAAGTGCTGAAGATTTTCTCATTAAAACCAGCCATTCCCACCGTGCAACATCAGTTGACCGATCTTCATTGAGTGCAGATTAAACCGGAAAGCAATACTGCTCTTTCGTCAACGTTCCTTCTGTTTCGTTTTCGTCTGATATGTTAATTTCAGACGATATTTTATGTTGGATAAGACGATATGAATTTTAGGTGATTAATTACACTCAAACCTGAGTTTAAATATAATGAAAAACAAGAAAAAACCGTTAGAAATAAACGAATCGTGTAGGTAAAGATATTTTATGATTGTGCGCTTTGTTAAGTATGTTTTAAAGAATCGCATAATGATATATCTAATATATAAAATTTTCGTGTCACAGTGTTTGTAACAAAACTCCTCCGAAACGGCTTGACCGATTCTTATGAAATTTTATGTGTATATTCAGTAGATCTGAGAATAGGTTGTAAATTATTTTTCATACCTCTAAGCGATAACTTGTTCACCCTAAAAAATATTTTTTATTTTTTGGTCTCATTTTTTTCTTTTTCTTTCTTTATTATTTGGCATTAAAAAAACATACAACCCTAACATTTCACGTCTCTACCACCAACCTCTATTTTTTAATAGCGATATTAGTAGGTACTTTAATATTTTTCTACTCGCGGTTGTCCGTAATAAAGGTATTCTAGAAAATTAAAGTGCTGCCCTAAGTCACTATTCCACGCGTACGAAGTCGCGGGCATAGCTAGTGAGCATATACAAGGATGTAGATATAGTTGTATCAACACAAATGATTAACTAAAAATAACCAATACAAATTAATAGTCGTCGGATATGAAGATGAAACAATAACACACCGCACACACTGTACGGTGCAACCCCAAAAACGAAGACGTGACTGACAGGGAAATGAGAAAGCATGTCAATAGCCATAGACAGAGGATTTAATAAAGAAACAAAACTGAACCAATTCGGCCCCTGACATCCATCGTCATAAATTTGTACAGAGCTCAATCACAAAAGAAGTGATGAAAGACAAGTGGGCGAATAAAAAACGCATAATACGCCATTTTGCCGTCACAAAGTGGAATCCATGTCGGCGATCTGTCAAACTGGTCAAACATGAGCGAATTGGCGGGCGAGCGTTATTAGCCGACGAAATTTAAGCGCTCGCAGCGACTGGGAGAATTCGCCGCGACGGAGTACCACCGAATTCGTGCGCCGAAATCTGCCCAGTACCGACCGTTAAAAGCAAAAAGACGCCGGATAGCTTCTACGGACGGAGAGTTCCCCGTTTCTTTTTTCGACATCTAGCGTGGCCACCGTATAGTTTGGAGCGAGTTTCATTTCGGGGAAAAATGATAAATGACGTGAATGATTGAACGGCCGGACGCGAGTTTCGAATCTCGCAAAAGGGATTTCAGGCGGCCGTTTTACATTTCATACGAATTATGACGGGCCCCGTCATGTGACGGCGCATCTATGGGAATTAAAATGCGAAATTTATCGGCCATTTAGCGAATTGTCACGACTCCGGTGACAATTCATAAATATTCACGGCAATTGTCCGCGGTGCTTTTATAAAATAAACATGTTGATTGACAACGAACGCCGCGCGCATCAATCGGGCGGGCGTGATCGGAATGCGAGCGTGTTTGATAAAAATCATCCGACAGTATCGCCGGATTGCACTCTAGCTTGCACTGCGACTGCATAGAGCGCAAAATTCCGTGCCGATTTCTTTTGACATTTGCAAATATGGCGTCATATTTGACGTTGACGGCGAAATTGGCGGGAGGCTTGTCTATGCACTTTGATGTTCGCGCGCTCGGATTTCGTGTTCGAAAAACATTGACAAGAACCTTTAGTAGCTTCGTTGATTAGTTTTCAGCGCTGACAGTTGACGTTATTTCGCCTTTTTGGCCCATTCGACTGTTCTTTCGACATTAGCGGGTGTCTGTTCCGAATATACTTCGTATAGACGATCGGAATGCAATTGTCTGTAGTTTTGAGGCGGCCGACAACGAAATGAAGCAATTATAAGTTCTGGGGCTCATTTATTGCCTGTCTATCGCTGCAGTTATAAAACCGAATGGAAACTAAGTTTCGCTCGTTGCGGTTATAAGTTCACATTATGGCTGGCCGGTTAGTTAATAACGTTTGTCTGTGAGTTCTGTTGTTTCGATTCGTATTGTTATGATTCCAATTATTCACAGTTACCTGTCTGTACTTTTTTTTGTACAAATAAATTATTTATTCGGCGCTTTAAAACGGCGGATCTCGGTAATTTCGTATTTATTTTAGTTATATATCGCTTCAAATTAATGCTTTCAGGTGCAATTTATATTAAAGCACGTTGCCACACCTCGGCCCGTCCGCGTTGCAGTATTTCCCGCGATAGACCAGCCCAATTTGGTCAGCCGACACGTCTGGTCACGCGAGTACCGCCATTACATTCACGTCATTCGGGATTAAAAGAAAGTAATTTTGCGGAACGAAAATTTTATTCTTTCGCGTTTTCGAGGCATATATCACGGGGCTGGGTGTTTTCGTGGAGATATCTGTGCTAGATTATTTTGAGTAATGGTACCTAGTGCTCCGCGCATAGCCGCGTGCGGTTGCGGCGAATGCGACTTCGAACACTCTGCGTCTAGTACACGGATTACCTTTTTTTCATCATTAAAGAAGGTCTGGCTCATCCGACGACATCATAATACATTAATTACAACCTTCTTAACTCTATAGATTCACGATGCTGATATTAACATTTGACAATACAGGTATGCTTGACGATCGGTAAAGTTTTACTCGTGCCAATAAGCGAATCGCATCTATAGGTTATTCGGCAATAAACGTTCTATCGAAAGCTGCATTAGGAGTGTATCCCGATTTGAATGTTCGAAGTACTTAGGTACTGCATACGACGCAGGACGCAGCCGCACCGCTCGGATGCACCGCAACGGTGCAGGGTGAAAGAAAAAAAGCAGTAGACTATAAAATATCGTTTTGTTGGTGCAATTAAAATTGCATAGCGGCAGATAGTGCGCCCCCCGTCTTGGCTCTCTTTGTGTTCTATTGACTGGGACTAAGTAAACGCTGTTCTGTTGGGCGATGCCCCTTTTATATGCAATTTCTGAAGGAATATCTCTGCTTCTTACTCGACTACATTCAGGTCGTTTCGGGATCTTTATTAAAATTTCTCTATAGTACCTATGGGTGAAACAACTATTTCAGAACGAACCCCCCGATTGCTACTCGTATATATGCATTCCCATTGATTATTGATATTAGATAAATTTTTGGTCAGTCGAATTTTATAGAAAGAGAAAAGTAAATGCAATATTAAATTTATAACTTGTAAAAAAATTTATAGCTTATAAAGTGACATGGTTATTTAAATTTTCATAACACTTTACAACAATAACTGTAGCTATATCCGACAAAAAGCTAAAACCAGAAGTATTTTCAAAATGCGAGTTCGTACGTAAATTACGCAAGCGACGTTTGCAACAAAGACTGGCTGATTCGGCAATGCAATGCAATCTAGATAATTATTTTAATTCCGTTTCGAATATTTATCGCTCGGTTGCCATTCGAATTCCGGCTCGCTGGAGTGAGCCCGCGAAAACACGGTCATAGAGCTTTCCCGCGGTTTTAGTTTCTTTTTAAATTCGAGCGTCGCGTCCGACTACGTGTAATTACTGAAAATGCCAAGTATAAAATAAAAGTGTATTTGTGTACATATTTTGTTGTTTCTGATTATAAATAATAAATAAATGAATATTGATTTGAATTTTTCAATAGATTTCAACTTCGAAAACAACAAATTGATGAATCTTGAGTGGTACTTCCTGCCTGAAATGATTCGACATAATGGTCCAAGGGAAGCAAATTCGGAAATAACCTTCGATATACAGCCAATGTACAGGCGCTGTTAGTTAACAGGAAGAGTTTGCATTTCGAGAGGGCTGTTCCGGAGATTGATGACATTACGACCTGATTGAGGAGGAGCTTTGGGAAATTTGACGTTTGACTTTGAGTTTGACAACCGTAGTGACATTGACAGAAGCTTCCAGTTTTTTTTAATACGCATTCTATAGTTATATGTGCGAAAGCCATTAATGAGTTAATGATGATAAGATCAAAATGACTGCCGTGTTACTTAACAATAGAATATAAAAAGCGACAATTTCCGATATCAACCATTAGTCGACGGAGTTTTCTAATTAGACTGAACAAATAGACGAAATAAAGCATTAAGGAGTTGTGCAAATACAATCGTAGAAGGGGGAACGATCATAGATGTAGTGATACTGAATACGGTAATACATTTCATGTTAAATTAATATCTTTTCTCGTTATAATAATTTGTTAGAAATATCAGTTTTTATTCTCAATTCCAGTCGTACATACATACTCAATACTCATCCAAATTTCACACAAGATCTAGCAGACTTAAGTATTCCAATTATTCATGTATTAACTTTAAACGGTTGTAACATTATTTTATATTCTATTACAGGCTTTTTGTTATACATAACAAGCACTATTTAATAAATTAATAAAAACAAATCTTTATAGCTGTCAACTTCTAGAAAATACCAGTCAAGTCTAAATAAAAAAGAAACACAACCTAACAATAGATGTATCTATGACACGAAGCGCAGTCGTCGACTTGTCTTCGGTAGTCACAAACTACGCTACGCTTCACGAGACACATCTAGTACGGTAGCTACATCCACGGACACACCCGTATGCAAGCTTCGTAAGCAAATAATATGACAAGATAAAGAGAATAGGACACTCCGGTACTAATGTTTGCAATAAAAGCTATATTGATTCCGTTCTGTTTAATTATTCCACGCCCCCCGGGTATTCAATGAAAAATGTAGATTGCTATTTAATAATAATAATGATTGGGACAATTCCACAGATGGCTATCTGATTCCAAATAAGCCAACTAAATACCTGTGTATGGTAACAGGACAGCTGATAAATATAGATATATACATATTTTTATAATATCCAGACAAACAAATGTCGTCATTACACAAACTTAATGTTTGTTTTGGGTCTTTTATTGGAAGGAGGAGGAGGAGAAGAAGGAGCTTGTGTTGGAATCGAACCTATATACTCTAGTGTTATATCGGATTCAACTTTTTGGCTGTGAGTGAATTCCAGTTGTGTTAAGCCAGTTGCATTATCTAATGAAAATACTATTTTCAATAATAATATTATTATTTTTGGACGCATGATGGTCACAGTCCACTTGTTACCCGCAATACAGATTAGAAGTTTCCTGACCTTCCGAAGTTTCTCACGTTATCCTCATTGGGAAAGTTTAAGAGGTAATCTCTTAAATTTAAAGTTACAAGTAAAATTATTTCACAATCAGCCGGTCATTAGCTCGTGTCTTGTTTATTAAACATTAATCATATATCACTTGTTAGCGTGCGTTAAACTTTAATGACACGCACAATTATTATAAACACAGCAAATATAAGCTTATACTACGCACTAATTATTATCTTTCAAGTAGTCAGACGCCGCCGTCATAGCGCTGCATTCCGGAATATGGCGCGCATACCAGAATAAGACGAATACCGCGGCCATGTTCAGCGCCATCTTTGTGACTATTCCGAATAATTTTTTCAACCCATTCCGCGAGTATTCACAGCGTAATTATAAATAAAATTGACATTAATTGCAACGACTCGATGTGGGTTAGTAATTTCTAGAAATAATTCGCTTAATACGCGCGGTAATGATGCTTTGGTTTAATCGCCCTTTTGATACGTCTCCGATGACATATCGCCATTTTGTTTTTTTTCACAGTTTCACTCGGACACTTGAGCAATGAGACGCGTGATCATTGTACGATCTGAGCAATAACAAATATATTCTGATAACTCAGAACAGGCATCTGATCGCAATATATACATTTATACACAGACAGAATAAATATTAATGGGCATCAGAAAAATATTTGTCCTGAATGGTAATCGAATCCACAACCGGCTCGGCATTTGAGATTCTAAACCACCGCACCAACAAGGCAATTATTCTTACGAGACCAAAATACATATTCGAATATTCGAGCGATCGAATATTTTCTATTTTCGATCGAAAATACTCGAAAGTTTCGTTACGAGTCTAAAATATTTCCAAACACAAATATAACACAACAACCATACGTTAAAAAATCAATAAGAGAACACAACACGCTCACAATTAAGACGCATCCCTCAAACGTCATACTACCCTTGCACTAATTGCTGTGACATCGAAAAAAACTAAATGAACTTTAACGACAAGATAACAAGAGCCAGAATCGAATGAGAACTCGCAAACTACCCGCAAACGGGATAAGATCATCCGGCTGTCTAACTGTCACGAAACAGCGAATCAACTAATGATACAGCGATCGTAATACAACGGTGCAAGGGTTGAAATCGAAGAGCAGGACGTGCACGAGCGGCAATTGTCGTGAAGAATTATCCGCTAGCAAAAATGCTCGAAGGGGAAGCGCGGGCACTTTGGGCAATATGCAAAAGTTGGGGGCCGGGGAGGCAGGGGCCGTGATTAGGCCGTGTGTGACGATGCGCATCTTATGCCCGCATTACCCTTTCGTTTTCCTTCCGATAGCTGCCTTTGTGGGTCCCTTTACTTATCTGTATGAAAGTAGATCATACGATAGCAATTTTCTTCTCGCTTTTTCGACTCGCTCAACTGTTTTCCGGTTTATTGGCTCCTCGAGGACACGCCGCCGCAGCAGACGTTTGCCGGCTGAGTTTTAATAAATATTTCGCGTTTGAAGTTTATAACGGTGAAAAATTAAAGGGCTCGGTCGTTCACGACCCGTAGCGCTTCGATGGCAAAGAACGATTATTGAAGATTATAAAGAAACTAGCACTGAATGTACTTGAAAGCGGCGCGTGAAATAGTCGACGTCGTAAAAAGCGTTTAACAAGTATGCGTATTGTTGACGCAAACCGAGAAACTTTGCCACCGGAGCCGAATATCACCACGCGCTCGCGAGCTTCCAAGTTTTTGCGAAAGTTTCGCGCGGGCACAATCGACTAAATGTAATCCCCATTAGCAAAATAAACTACATTCGGCAAGGGCGGACTCGTTAACACACTTTCCGAAGTTTCCCATCGAAAACTACCCCGCTTAGACTACCAAATACGTTCAGCGAGGACAAACTAATAAACGTGAATGTTTAATATTCCACCAAATCTTCGGCACCCCCTTGTACCCCCGAATTTCAATACGAGCTTAAGTAATATCGAATTCGGGAACCGCATTCGGCTCTACAAGGGCACAAAAGGCGCGGCCCGCGGAGCGTCTTACGCCGTTCCGGCCTCGCGCGCCCCGAGAGCCTGATACAGACGTTATGGACGATTCGGAGAGTGATTTCCCTTGAAACCAATGTAGCATATAAATACCATTATTCTGAAACAATACACATTTTCGCCCCCGTAGCGTTGTTTTGAAGAAACTTCAAACGGCTCATGAATATTCGGATGCGTTGTTGTGTATTGATTTCTTTCGACGTGTCGTTTTTGGATATATCCGCACGTACAGTCCTAAAAGACCCTAATTGGTTAGGCCTTATTCACACATTACATTTTTTCGCATGAACGTTTTCGTCACAAGTCTCAAGTTAAACAACGAACAGTATTATAAATTTCATTTGTAAGTCCTCACACATCGGTAATTATAGCGTGTCTCATCTCGACTATTTTACAATTTTTAAAATTGATTATAAAATATGTTTTTAAAATGTAAACGTGTTTTTCGAATCGTGTTAATTAATTAATAACGCTTCCACATATTTTCTTACAATTAATGACCGTTTTGTTAAGCACCTCACACGCGTTACCGACGTACATTAAAATGCAACATAATATCCATATTAACATAATCAATTTTTCACCCGCAGGGGGGCAATTTCTCAGCGGGTCCTTACCACCCTCACGCACACATCGCCGCCTAATGAAATCAGACGTCCTGACGCAATTGTACATTCAATTAGTACACAGCAGTTGCCATTCTTATCAGAGACGATTTTACGAACGAATTAATCCGAAAACATACGATTCCTATCTCCCCTGCCTCCCCGTCTTTAAGTATAACGGGATATCGACGCGATATTTGTCGGGAGTAATTAAGTACGCGCTGGCTTTTGAGCGCGGGTTCGTCTGCAGATGATTTTGTTTGCCAGTGTTTTATAGAGATATGTTATGTTTTACTGCTACGTTATGTAGTGAATACGTACTTTAATCTTTCATTACAAGAATGTAAAACTAGTTTTTGTTATCTTTTTTATGCTTTGAAAAGGTCAGACAGTCAAAGAAGTTATGACTGGTAGGTCTTATAATCCGGAATATGTCAACGCAGTGCCGTTTCGTGGATAAACATCTGTAATTACTTCAGTGACATAAAGAGAGGCAATTATATTTGTGTGTACTGTGAACTCACTATGAAACGTTTCTCCCTAGATAATAAATAAAATGTTGCCGCTCTAAACCGATAAAGCTTTTCACAATCACAATAAATCACTGCGGATCGAATTAAACGGGATAACTCAATAGACGGTACCGCATTATAAAGAGACCAATCAAAACAAACTCGAGCGTGACCGTCCGGTGATCATCGATAGATTATTGAGGGGTAAAAAACCGGGGGATTGATCCGCGATCAAACTACAATTGATCACGCCTCGGCGCTGCATTATTGATAGAACGATAGATTGATATTAATGCGCGTGGGGTCGCGGTTTTTTCAATATGGCAACACAATCGAACAATATAATTCTTACGCACGCACATTTTTTTTTATGTCTATTGTAACACTTGTTTGCGCGTTCCGTTATTGGTATTCGAAAGGTTTGTTTATTGAATGTTTGATTTTTTAGGGTGATTTTTATTTTCGCATGTGTGTTTTGCTCTCGTGCGATGAATTCCGTTGCTAATTGCGGTCGATTGACGTGTTGACGCGGTCACGTTTTTTTTTCATCGATTCGCGTCACGCGAAGCCATTTGAAACTCTATCTGTCACTAGAGTTGTTTACGGTAATTTTTTGTCGCTCCGTCGTTTTACGTGTCGTTCCGCATGCGAGTGTCAATTGTTTGTGTGTAAGCGGAAAGTTGGAGAATTCATTTCGCGACGTGACACAAAAGAGTCCCACGTTTCTCGAATTCGATCCCGGCTCAAATTAATAGACAATACGAGAGGCGGTATCTACATATCCCTCCTCAATATGCAGAATTGACACCGCAATATTCGCAAACAGAAATAAGATTGCCTCCGGCCACCCTCGGGGAGGCAGTTTATTATAACCGACGTCTTCGCGATTGAAACCAATTGTTAATTGAGTCATATCTATGAAAATTGCGCCCGTTCCACTCGATTCTTATCGGTATTCGTCGTTAAATTTATTATTACAATGGCGGCTTCGCGCTCCACGTGCAACGGAACGCGATTTTTGGGTATTACGAGCCGATTAAATTCCGAACGGTTAAAATTTGATCAGTTCCCGAGAATTACATCGGCTCCTATTAATTTCTGATGTAAAATTTTTAATTTACATTATTCGATCTACCTCCATGCTTACATTTCATTAATACGTAACATCACGCCTATATTCCCCGAAGGGGTAGGCAGAGGAGTGTAGTACACCCCCACATTTCACCAGTTA
>DWEM01001753.1:0-13513 GCA_018245935.1 Agara belti belti
CAAACAAAATATGTTTCTAATTACAGTATCGTCTTATACACCACGTAAATTTTTTTTGTCGTTATTTCCGAACTTATTATTCCGATGACGCAAAAAATACTTGGTCATCAGAATAAAATGTTGTTCTGTACTCAACGCTAACGTAGTTTCAATCGACAATTTTATTAGTGCTCTGAGTAAACACGTATACATTGTGAATTGCTTTTAAAATTTGAAAATCGCTTTTTAACTACATTTTTCTCAGTTCGAACGATGGTTTACTTAATACGTGAATGTTTTATTGTCCCGGAGAGCGCCCTGGTACTTTCGACGATATTGTATATATATGTTTGTCCTGAGTAGGAATCGAACCTATGACCTACAGTTTTGCAGTGAGGGTCTTTAGTCACTCAAGCAATAGACCAGTCGATATAAATAATTTTTACATGTGCCTTTGAAGATAAAAGCACTCTTTTAAGTATCATATTAAACCTTTTTTTTCAAATAATATTGTTTGTAACATTTACCATATAATAAAAATATTACAGGCAGACAAAGGCTGATATTGGCATAGTTTCGACACGAACCGTATAAAGAAATACAGCCTTAAGGCTTTATAGTGCTGAGGCTAATAAAATGTGATTAATATCACCTCGAAAACGATATTAAACCGACACCAGCAGCGCGCCGCGCCGTACATCAAAGAACATAAGTTATTACAGCTTGGTAAATATACTATGATATATGGACTTAGATGTTATTCTGCGGCGCTAAGAGTTTCAGGTTCAAATCCTGACATCTAACTTTACAGAATTATCATTATTATCTGTGGTGAGCACATTTGTTTATTCTGTGTCTGGGTGGAATAAAAATGTGTATACAAGTATTATATAGTATGTATATATGTATGTTTATCAGCTGTCCAGTTACCATAACACAGGTATTTAGTTGTCTAATGTGGACTCGGATAGCCGTGTGTGGAATTGTCCCAGGTAGGTATTATTATTACTTAAGAGATAAGGTAATTTTTTTCAACCCTTTTATTGTTTCACTGTTTGAACCGTCTCGTAATTAGGAAGTTTAAGGTAAATGTCTTCCCCTTATACCTAGTTACCCAATAAAATATATGCTCGCAATATTCTCTTGGAAGGTAATAATTTAATAACACTCCAGCAAATGTGTGTAATCGTCCTAATTAATCAGGAGCAGAAATGTACTTGTAACTTCAACGGTTTTACGAAATGTGTAGACTTGGGTCTAGATTAAAATTAAGTGGTTAAGAGGGCAAAGGAGAGGCCTAAAACCTGTTAAGTAGAATTTCAAAATTTTATTTCATGATAGTATAAAATTAATATGGAAGGAAGGAAAACTTTGTGAGGAAACCTGCACACTTTATACTTCTCCATAAAGTGCTCTCAGGCTGAAACTGCCAATCGTCACTTGCCCAGAAAGGTAGACTATCGCAGTTAACCCTTTCATTATAAGGGCAGACCTGTGTCCATCAGTGGGACACTAAAAGGGTCAAAACTCGAACGAGTTTACATCCTTTCACTACTTTGTACTTGTTTGTGTGTGCGTGTGTGTATTTGTGGATGTGTGTGGG
The DNA here is from genome assembly GCA_018245935.1 of Agara belti belti. Taxonomy (NCBI): domain Eukaryota; kingdom Metazoa; phylum Arthropoda; class Insecta; order Lepidoptera; family Hesperiidae; genus Agara; species Agara belti. The sequence goes on from DWEM01001753.1 coordinate 1,583, forward strand.
TGTTGAGAGTTTTCCATTTTTGAAATATTTCATATTTCGTTATCGTAATAAATCAGTGTGTAATATTTTCAGCCAGGTTTTATGATATACAGTAGTATGTTTCTCAAATTGTCGTTACACAAATAATTTTAAAAATGGAATATGATAGCTATATCCAATCTAGAGTCAGACGGTCTCAAATATTTTGTTTTGTTCTACAAAAAAACGAGACATCTCATAATTCTGCTTCGTCTGCTCCTTGCAAGTTTGTTCGAGAATAAAACACATGAAATATATTAAATATTGTCAGCTAAGTCAGAGTCGATATTGCGGGATTTATGGCAAATTCAAACTTATGGTTTTTGTAAAACAATATGACAAATATACTAACATCTTTTTCGAAAACCCTGTGACATAGTGACCAGACTGATTAACTGTACACGTTTAAATACAGCTGCAAACGAATACTTTTGTAACCGAAAAATAAAGTAGAGCAAAACTAGCATTGTGAAATGTATTTCTCTTTATGTTTTAATTTGTATTTATTGGTTAAACAAAACACTTAAGACAGTGTGAACGCGCCTTTAGACGCCCTTTTCGGCTTCGGTCAATCTGTTAAATGGTTTGGAAACCGTTTGCGACACCTTTAACCTTTAAGCTGTTTCACAAAAATGTGACCTTCACAACTACAAATAACTGTGTCTGTTATAGATAAATTGTAAATAGTTTTTCATATCCGGAACGTTGAACAGATCCATTGGTCTAGTGGTAAGGGCAACTGACTGCACTGAGAGTCCGGGGATATGGGGCCGGGCGAAACAAGTACTAAATATTTATAATGATAATTCTACATACATCTATCTGATGCTGAGGGAATCGAGCCCACGACCGCCGGATTAGCAGGAAGGTTATCTAAGCACTAGACCAAAAGCCCGGTCGACAATGCCTTAAGCATAAGGTTTGCTCTTGGTAAGGGCGTTTATCCTGTCACGTAGGTAAACGCCCGCTTATAGCAAACCGTTGTGACAGGAAAAAGGTTCTTATCCCTTAGTTTCTAGATTGTCACAAAAACATATTTATGTAGTATATCTAAAATATATCTAGAGTATTGCAAAGAAACACGAATAAGACTCAGAATGTCTGTCTGTGAGAATTTAATCAATAACCTCTATAGGTTGAAAAGCGGCTGGAGAAAATCTAGTGATAATTGACTTAAGGCGTATACACACTGGTTATATAAGAAATGAGTATAATTGTGAATAAATCTTTTCAATGTATATATAAATAAAATTAAAGTGTCTGTCTGTGATTTCAAAATAAGCGTGTTTTCCGTACATTTGTCCGTCTGTCTGTCTGTCTTTCTGTTTATCTGTCTGTCTGCCTGTCTGTTTGTTCAGGCTAATCTCTGAAATGGCTGAATCGATTTGGATGGGACTTCAACTGGATGATAGAGGAGGTTATAGGGCAACATATATGCTACTTTTTATCCAAAAATTCCCACGGAATCGGGATTTATGCGAGTAAAATAAAGTATCTATCTATAAGTAAAATTATTTAATAATCAGCTTTTTGATTCAGAGATTATGCTGTAGAAACAAACAAATTTTACTTCTTTATAAAAATACTAGCTTTTGCCCGCGACTTCGCCCTGCGCATATATTATTATATAAATGTTATTATACATATAAACCTTCCTCTTCAATCACTCTATCTATTAAAAAAAACCGCATCAAAATCCGTTGCGTAGTTTCAAAGATTTAAGCGCACATAGGGACATAGGGACAGAGAAAGCGACTTTTTTATAGTATGTAGTGATATGTATACTCGTATGTTACCTAAATAACCTACTACTTTAGTTTACAGCAATTTTATAGGATACATACGGTAATGGGCATTGTAATATTGAAAGTTATAAATATCAGACATCGGTCACCGATAGGTACGATACTTTTGCTGTGTCAACTATCCCAGACGTTAAACAACACAAACATTTGTATAATATGAGTAGAAACGTATTCTAATGTTATCAACCCTTTTATGATCTCCGTATATTTTACTGCTTGAGAAGATTATATTTTCCTTCAGTAAATAATGTTTGGAGATTCTTCTTTCTTTTTTATTTGCCTTTAGGTAATTGTTTTAGTAGATTTTACAGAAATCGTTTATCAATATTTCATGATCAGACAGATATTTTCTGAAAACTGGTTGTGATTTGCATCTTTATAATAACTTCTAGAGCACAGAAACGACATAGAGTTCATAATGTTATTGAATTGTAATTACAATTTGAATTATAATTCCGATTCATTAATCGTAAAAATGAAAACGTTATTATAGACAAATATTTGAAAAAAGCTTTTTCTACCAAAGTATAGAAAATTGTAATCTACAAAAAAACAAATCTAGAAAGAAAAAGTAGAAAAGGAGATAATTAGACATCGTGAATGCTCACTGGCCGCTTTGCTACATGAATGAGCACTCATCGTGCCTGTTAAATTGATAATCAATTCTGTCCGTACCTACCGCGAATAAAAAATATTTTTAAAACCGTAGAAAGAAACCTACCCACACTACACGTTATGTAAAAATAATTTAATCAATTAATAAGTGTTTAAAAATCATTTCATATCATCATAAACACTAATCTCGTGATCAGAAGTAGGTGTATCTTGTATATAAACCTTTCTTGTGACTTCAATGAAAACAATTGAACCGTGAGTCAATAGGAAAGTCAGCTTCGCTTTTGATATCAATCTTTTATTTCTCCCGTTGTTCCCGGTGAAATTATGTTTTAAAAATAATTGTTAACCTTTTGTCGGTATAGACAGTTTTTAATATCGAAACGGAATAGGTTCTTTTCATGTTTCACGTTTACATTGCCTGTATATACCTATATATTTCTACAATATTCGTTTTTGATATGGCTACGTTTACGTTCGTCAGATTGGGCTGCGCTTCACTGCCGATATTAAATTTGCAGCTCGTTATGTTGCTTTTGTGGCTCTTCTACGAAGATAACACAAGTAATATTTTATTTGTACCTAATATTTTCAAATATGTTGAAGGTTGCGGTAACTTTATGATTATTAGCCAGCTTAGCCAACAGTCACTGTACTGGTATCGTTAGATGAAAAGCGCCCAAAACTTGCGATGCCTAATGTTACCAGATTAAATTAGGTCAATTACCAAAATGGCGAGCACGATCGTGAGGTGAATTTAAAAAATCTCACTGTATTATTTATTTGTACACTTTAATTCACCGACATTTAATAAATTAAAAGAGTCAAATTTTAAAATCGTTAATTTAATTTTATTAATTGTAGCTAACGATAATGCCATTATTTCTAAATACAATTTATGACAGTTGTGACATTATCTAGTTGCGGCTATCTCACGGGGTCCATTATTACGTTATCGTGACTGCAATAAAATAAAAAAGGAAGACTTTGTTCCTCGAGCATTCGTTTTGTTTGTTGATAATGAAACGTTTAATCGACATAGCGGAATCTAAGTCGTCTGGTCGCGGAGGGTGTAATTAATGAAAATTTGAAGCAAGTTCTTGGGCATCCTTAATAGCGATTAAATGGGCGTATTTAATTACACGGGTACTGCACTAGGGTCGTCACATTCGCAATTGTTTCTTATTAACATATAACTTTTTATTATGTATTACATATCAGGCTTCCCGCGTTTGTGGCGACTCGTTACCAGAGACGGTAAAAGGGTTTCAGCTAGCCAGATTCTACTAATCGCATTTAGTAAAATTATCAGATAATAATGAACAAAAAGTACACGCTACTGCATGGATCACTAAATAAACTACTATTTCATGGGCTACAGATCCACATTCTAACCTTATAGCAGTATTTCAATAATTTAAAGTTATCTGGGTTCCGTTAAATTGTGGGCAACGGCGACATTTTGAAAGTCGTAAAAGGTAAAGTTGCCTTTTATAAAGTTTCTGTACTCGTGCTACTTAAACTTAATTTAAAGTCTGGATACTTTTCTGCCAAAGAAGTCGCTTTTAATGTAAGCTGAAGTTCAAATTTAACACTTTTAAGCTAGCAATAAGTTCCGATTTTGAGTTAATGTAAACCATGTATTTATTTTTGTTACATAATCGTAAACTTTTAAATGCTTTCAGCTAAAAAGAGCTGTCACAAAACAAATCGAAGCAATACGTGAAACACCAATAAAATTTTAAGTAGGTACCTACCTAGAATTCCTAAAATTGATTGCTTATTAAGTTAACATAACTATCTGAGGAGTATTACCTACTACAAAATACTCATTTTGAAAACTGATCCAATTCACTAGAAACCTCTTTGTTTTCCACCCCAACCGTTAAATTTATTATCGGATATGCCATCCTGTCTTTCGCATCAATTAGTCACGACCGCCCTGAAGAATTTCATAGATTAAAGTATACATAGCCCTGAAAGCTACAGACTTATAATTGCTTGCAAATGAGTTTGATGGCACTTTTAATGGCATCCTGTTTCCACACAACATGTTCCAGTCTGGGCTTTCAATAAAAATCTCATTAACTGTAACGGTAAAACACGCGTGCGTTTGCAACTAAACTGTCGGCTTTTTGATGTAGCTTAGCTTTCATATTGGGTACGCTACTTTTAAATCTATGCATAATGTTTCAAATTAACAATATATTATGTGTACATGTTTAGCAGTATACCAAAGTGTAATATAATAACGCTTGCTAATGGTCAAGGCGATAATTAGAATGATGAAATTTATTTTAAACCTTTTTCGTCTGATTGCGAGTTGTTGACAGGACGGAAAAGTTCGGTAATGCGACTGGCACGTACGCTCTCGCAAAAACGGTTTTTGATTCGAATGGGTTGGCGGTAAAATTAACGTTTTTGTGCGTTTAATCAAATATTTGTTGGTTATTTAATGATTACACATACTGAAACACGTACATCAATATTATTATTATTATATAACACTTAACGTCCATCTTTTGTGAATTATAATTAAAGCACGTATAGGTTTGTTGATCTTGTATTAGGTCATAATGATAACTGTTAAAAATGAAATTATATACACTCAGGTATGTAAAAGTATGTTATAATAAATGTTATCCATAAAAAACTCGTCTGTAATTAAGAGCAGCATGAAACAACATTACAGTAAATTAAAAGTTAGATCCATATGTCATACTAATTTCACTTTGAAATCATATATTACTCTGAAATAAACTGAACATAAAAGCAACGCAACTCGATTTCCTAAAAATGTCTTGATTTATTATTTTGCTAGGTTTTCCCGTAGATTGCATCTTTCTCTTTGACTTGGTGTCACAAAGAAGTACCGACTTCGCGTCCATTAATATTCGGGCTGAAATATTACGATGGAAACTCTTGAGATTAAATGTTGGTTTATTATTACTAAACATTGGTACTTATTTCTTTCAGTTTCTTAAAATTTCATATTTATTATACTTACACCGTAGGTACCTATGCTTTGTCATTATTATTTTTAACTAAAATTTCGTAGAATGAAATATTTATAGGTAGGTGAAAATATTCTTATAGAAACGCCTTCGAATTTTTATATGGTTTTAGTGAACCGGTAATATGGTTTTCTGACGCACATAACATTAAATATCACGAACAGTGAAAAACAGTGCAATAAAATTGTTTTCTCTAGAGTCTAGACACTTAAGAGTTGGCTTCCAAAGCAAGACACTGGCGCCTCCACTGACTTAATCGATGTTCCATTTAAAATGTTTAATGGTTTACAAAAAAGTAAAATTTAGTTTAATTTCTTTTCTTGCTTAAATTTACCGACATTAAATGTTTAAATGTGAATGAAAAGGTTCTTTATTTCGTTTTAAGTTAAAAAAGCTACTTTCTTCCCTCACTATATAATAACACTATACATATTATGTATGTAACGTCTTCAAGGAAATTGCTTAGAAGTTTCGGAATGTTATTAATTTGCTAAAACTTAAGTTATTCTACAGTAGTTATTCAAACTAGCTGGAACATTGTTTGTAGAGTACCTACCTTAATTTTGATAAGCGTCATTATGAATTCGTTAGAGTACGTGACTAGCAAGCCGAACTCGAAGGTAAAGTGTACAGGATAAATCGAAGGAAGGAAGATATCCGTTTTTTATATATATTGTTTTAATAAGATTGGAAATGATTACTGGTTTTTACAATATGTTCTTTGCAATTTTAGATAATTTCCTCTTATTTATAGTTTTGTTATTAAAAGAATATTAGTTATAAACACGTAAGGAGAATTAGTTTTAAGTATAGTTACGAAACTTGGCAATTGTATTTTCTTTGCGCAAGATGTATAATAATATTATGCATGTTATCTATAGTATTATTTGCCCTTATTATAATTTGCTACGTCTTTAGGAGGCACTAGTAACGGTTTCGTAATGTCTACGACAACGTTAAGCTTTTGTCATGACTTTTTAGACTTTTTTGTGATTATGTAGTACTTTTACGTTGTTATTTTCTTTAGAGTCTTGAATAATTCGAGCTCTTTATTGTCTGGAGAGTTCTTGAGAGTTCGCATAGTATTTTTTTATACTTCGATACATGTATGTATAACCGAACGTAAGTCGTCGTTGTGTATTGCAAGATATTCCCTTCTCAGCTCTGAAATCTTTGCTGTCGATATATAATATTGAATTATATTCACAAAACAACAATATGTAATGTAACATAATAGAGGTATTAAGATTATTTTAATCCTAACATATAGATTCGTAACGGTAGACACCTACCTGCCGCATACCATATAAATCACAAGCTAAACATGAATTATAATTGGAGTATTAGATTTGGGTATAAGGTAAGGCCCACCTTCTACGGTTAAGTTATTTTAGGATCGGGATACCTTCGAGCATACTGTTTTGAATTCTTGTAATTTTACCTTGTAACAATAGCACTATTGTTACTGAATTATGATCATACTGAAATAATACTGTGTTTTAAAGTAAATAGGGACTTTTTTTTATTTTACGTTTTCCACGTGGATTGTTAAGTGAAAGATAATGTACATTTATGGCAAATAATATAAATGCTGGTAGTTGTTCTTTAATAATACTGGAAGCTTCTAAATTATTTAATATAATTACAAGCACCTCCTGAGTATTAGAACTTTCTATTACATTATTGTCGATGTACCTATTGTGCAAAGGCGTAAAAGTTGGGCTGGTTTTAACATCTAATAAGCAGTATAATAATTAAATCCGGTTGCAAATCTATTGATATTTGATTCGGTTCATTGCGATTGAATAACGGTCTTGAATTAAATATTTAATGTTAAATGATACATATATAGCATAAGCATACGCAAAATATCTATATGTATAGGAGATCATAAATTTCACCGTTTCCGTGCTGGGTGAATTCCTTTTTTTTTTCTAATCAAACACTGGGTCGAGTGTGTTACAGTATAGGAGCCTAGATATAAAATATTAATTGTATTGAAATATAAACATTATTCATATGTATTGCTTGTAGTGCCTACAGTTGGATGTTAAATGATGCATTTTATTTTGTAAAAAATATGGCTACATTTCACGCGGTATCTCCATGATATATGCCCGCTATAAATATTTAAACGTATTCCGAAAAGAACATTAATTGATTATCATCGGTAATGTTTCAGTGTAATAAATGAATGTGGGTATAATTACCTATATGTGAATCGGTACTTGAACGCTACATTTATCATGACAATTTGCAATTAATTTGATACTCTAATCTATCATTTAATATGTAGAACAGAGTCCGTCACTTCATTTTCATTCTTCATTGAGATAGAGTAAGTAAGATAGAGACAAACATGCGTTATTTGAGTTGTCTACGACTAGGTGTTAATATCTAAATTAGGCCTTCAGAATTATATGACTTTTTAATATTACGGAAGGAACAGGGCTGCGATCCCGTCATTGGGTGGAAGCACCCACTTGTGACTCTCATATCCGCTGGTTTGTTGCTGTCTTCATATATTAAAGAAGTAGGTATATATGTAGTAGATGTACGTATATGGGGCAGTGGTTAAATTAAAATATTATTTCTATACACAAATTAAAGAGTTTTCTTCTTTCTTATGGTGAGTACTCGAATTTACACTAACTCTTATGTCGATTCTGAAAAATAAAACAAAGCTTCAGTTCTGAAATGTTCTAGAAAAGTTCTCGTTAATCATGTCAAAGAAAAACAAAAGGTTTCAAAACTTTAGCTTTTATTTTGTCAGAAGAAAAAATGGAAATGGAAGCACGTAAACAGATTTTACTGTATTTCGGAAGCAATTTGATATCCTTCAAACAATAAGTTGTTATAAAAACAAATGCTGTAGTTGAAACAGCTGAAGAAATTGCTGTGGCGTCAAACCGTATTCATGTTTTACCACTTGAAAAAACATTTACAATTTACCTTTCATATACATAATTATCGTCTTAAGATTAGGTTTTTTCAATATTCTAAATGTAATACAATATAATAACTGTCGAACACTGCCAATATTTTAAGCCGCAAGTCCTTAAACAGGAAGTAAACTCTAGAACAGCGGATGTCAGTGTACGATAGACACGTACGCAACATCCCCTTCCTGTTTAGGTGCATGTTGCTATTAGGTACTCTGCCGTTTAACCCCACATGCTATATTTGCTTTGACCGCAAGGGTGTTTTGATAGTAAATATATTGACTGTTTCAGAGGAAGCTTTCATAAATTATTTACAAGTTGGGGTAAGTTTCACTAAATGATACTGGCGTATATATTATGTATTAAATTATTAAATAAATAAGAAAGTTTATTTATTTAAATAGAACAGTGCTACAAAAAGTTGGTTTTGAGTAACTTAGCCAAGCCAGATTTCTTTACTTTGACTGTTTATTAAGTAGATAGTTTTCAATTTTCCTATTTAATGGTTTTTGCACATTACTAACGATATCCAATCATTAAAACAATGATACGTGATTAAAAATAAATTTACTTATTGAAATCGCCACAATTGTATTGTAAAGTGATAAGATGTTCCAAGTAACTTCTTAAAGGTACATAGTAACAAATTTGTAGCCGCACTCAAGTAAGATTTATGTAATATCGGAAATGATACATATGTACAATATAACCTAGGGTTGAAGTTTTAAAATCAGGTGCATTGCCTTTCCTTACTTCTGTGTAAAAATGAATTTTATAGGGGTATACTCGTAAGTCTTATTATGGTTACCATATCACGAAAGTTTTAAATTCAGACTCTCAGCTCTCGTCATCAAGAACAAGAAAGCACGTTATAATGCACAATGATTCACAACAATAAACATTAAAATCTGTAAATAAAAGAACACGATGAAATGCGATAGGCGAACTTATCGCTAAGGCGACTTATGCGTCAAACTATTCAGAATCACAATAACAGAAAAAGCAATTCAACGAACCAAAGAATCAATTCAAAGAAATCATCAAGTTAGCAACAGTGAAATCAATATCCCCGTTACTATTAGTAGAAAAGCAGTACATATCTGCATATAATTCGAGATACAATTGTTGCACGATAGATAGAATTGTTGTTTTTACACGAGAGTAATATTCCGGTATTCGTGTATGTATGCGAAGCAACTTAAAACTTATTAACAACTATGAAGGTGCAGGTGCGTCAAACTACTCGAATGTGTATCTCCGCTAGCCATCTCAAGTGAAGTGCTGAAAGTGCCGAGGAATCGCGGCATCAGATTGTTTGTCCAAAATCAGTACAAAACGTGCATTTAAACTCAACTGAAATGTAGGTTAGAATGCTGCGTGTAACGTGAGTATGTAACTTATTAACAGTCATTAAAAGTTAATATTTTATTATGAGGACGATAAGAAGTACATAATGCACTAAATAATAGAAAATATAAATAAATATAAATTGATTATTTGTTTTAAAAATATGGCATTATTGTTTTTTTCTTTATTTATTAAAGGACATTGTCGCAAAGCGACCATACCGTCCCAGAACGGACAACACAAATTACAACAAAAAAATCATACGACAAAATACAACAAAAACAATAAACAAATAAACAAAAAAAAACAAAATTAAGCTTCAGATAAAGCTAACTGGGCTAAGTCAACAAGCAGTTTCACCTAGGCATTATCGTTGAACTTTCTCTTGTATTATTACTAAGTTTACAATATACTGTTTAGGACGCGTTTATTATACATTTTGATGAAAAAAAAAAAACGTAACATCATTTTGATGGACTTAGAAAAGATATATTATTTCACTTTTAAGAACATGGAAATATCAAGCGAAACATGAACGAAAGGATTTTTTCCAGAAATCGTCTATGGTTTCCATCCTATTAAGCGCGTCCCCGTTTGATGAGGCGCAGGACAAAGACATCGAAAATTCGAAATCATAGCGCGCCGAAGCACAATGAACGTAACGGTGTATTCAGTCTCATGTTACGGTGTAAGTGTGTACTAATCCTATTGAAATACTTTACTTTTATATTGGATAGGTCACTCGTTCTCACGTAAGTATATAATTGATTTGTTATTATGTTCTTTAAAATAACTGATGGCCGGTGTAAAGAAATTAAAAAAAAATAGAATATTCCATTGATCATCTCTGGTTAGACTAAAGATATAATAACTAAAGGTTACATAGTTTTAAGTAAGTTTTTTTCCATGAAAAACTTAAATTAAATACATTACACTATGTATTTCCCGCGAGAGGAAAATACATAAATCTTAAACACTACACCTAATGGTATTTGTTTTCAATAAGAAAATGGTCTGGTAGAAGATTTTTAATTACTTAGCGGCCAATTGCAACAGCATCGTGTATCTTAGAACGAATAAAACATTAATCTCTTGCTCGAGTAGCTTTCCGTTTCTATTTATTTGTTCTTAACACAAGTAAGTACTAAGATACTTTGTTTCACACTATTTTCCTTTTTTGTTTCCAAATCACATCATGATTTGTGAATGAAATTAAAATCATACTAGGTATGCTTCTATGCTGTGAATTAAAGAGACAGGTGCTTAAATTCCAAACTTTATCCACCAAATATTGTTTGGTACGCAAATTTGCGTTTAAAGGTATAATATAACATTTATTATAGAACAGTGTTAGTGATTTATATTTCATACTCACATTTCGAAAGTCTGGAGTTCAAATCCTAGCACGCACCTCTTTACAATGCTACGAAAATATCGTGAGAAACCCTGAACCAGTGAGTTCTCCAAAATGTATGAGGTCTACTCCGAAACTCGAATTTTGGTCAAATTCGATATACCTACTATAATCTTAAACCTTCTCGTTATGCGAGAAGACTCATGTCCAGCACTGGTATAATAAATAAGGCTGAGAAAAATTTAATCCGCATACATCATTGTATTTTCATCTGTATATATATGATTTACCATTTTATGTTTAATATGTTAACGACATTTGAACAGAAAAGTACAGTTTTTTATATACACAAGTTTGGGAGATAAAAGTTATTTTAAATTTCCAGATAGTACTTTAGAAGGATCATAGTATCACGGCAAAAAGGCATCCGCTGTGTTAATACGTTTGAATGTTACTCGTATATCCACTCGTATGTTACGAGTAACATGATTCTGTAGCAATATTTTGATTTTACTAATTAACACATGGTCGCTCGAGAATACAGGAATTTATAAATGATGAGCATGAGTGAGATGGGGCTTATTTCACCCGCGTCCTTTATTAATTAAATCAGCTTTAATTTGGAACTTCCGTTATATGTGCTGGTAGGTGTACAGGATTAATGAAATTAATTAGGCAAATGCAATGATAGTGTAGTGGTTTAAATTTTGGCTTCTCTCCCTGTGAGTTTGGGGTTTAAATCCTGACAGTCACATCTGACTTTACAAAGGTATTTACGTATATGAGATTAAATAACATTGCTATAAGGACAGAGATATTTGGCACTCGCTGCTTTC
>DWEM01001754.1:0-13513 GCA_018245935.1 Agara belti belti
ACTGGTGAAATGTGGGGGTGTACTACACTCCTCTGCCTACCCCTTCGGGGAATATAGGCGTGATGTTACGTTTTTAGAAATCGTGCAGTGCGTTCTTTTGTTTTTCCTCGCATCGCCGCACGCAAGGAGCGGTACGGCCCCCGTGGTCAGACTTTAGTCAAACCCGTGCAATGTTTGTATGCCATAGTACAGGTAAACGGCAGCTTGTGATCATGTAAGATGTGTTCCTTTAGTTTTGTTATATCGTTTTTGGTAGTTTATTATATAGTCTTAAAATAATGTTTATTTGGTTAATACACATAGTATGTTATATACGTGTAGAAAATGAAGCGCACGGTGGCAGAGGTGGTGGTGCCGGGCGTGCTGCGGCTGTACGCGCGGCTGGGAGCGCGCGGCGGACAGCTGGCCGCCTACCTCGTGCGCCTCGCCACCGACTTGCTCAGCGACTACCGCCAGGAGGTCCCTCGCACGCCGTCTCTATTACAATCATACACTCATTTATACTTATTACTACGACCGCGGTGCCACTTCTTACAATTAATCTTGGTGGCAAAACACGTTTTCTCGTCGGCGAGCGTTTGCATGTTTAACAGTTCCAAGTCGATACTTTGAGGCCTGGATGTTAATCGGTTTCGGGCGGTTTTATCGTCTTCACATTTGTGTACATAGATTGTAGAATCGCTCGCGTGCAAGCAACTAACCGCAATCAATCGCAATGGTCAGATCGAGGAGTTAATCGAGCACGACGAGGAGCTGGTGGAGCGCGTGCAGCAGTTCCAGGCGACCATCGGCCTGGAGCCGTCGTTCGGCAACGCGCGCAACTTGGTGACGTCGTCGGCGCCGCCCGAGCCCGACACCCCGCGCGCGCCCCGCAAGCGCCAGCGCACCACGCCCGCTGCCACGCCGCGCAAGCGGCCCCTGCGCCTCTAGCGGCCTTCCTTTGTATCACATTAATCGCTTATTGAAATATGTTTGTGTCCAGCGCATATGTAGGAAATATTGTTGTTTTTCGAGTCTTCTAATATGAGAATCGACTATATTATTATAGTTTAGTCTTCTTTAGTCAGAAACTAGGTACGAATAAGTATTTCCAATGCTGGGCTAGCATCTCAGGAAGATGCAGCTTAAACCATCGCGAGGCTTTCGTCTACATGTATCGTTGGGATGATCTGCTACTGAATTGTTAAGAATGTATTACAAGTAGCCGTTACCCGCGGCGGGTTCGCCCGCGTGTTGTTCACACGTCATACCATTATGGCGCCCGTAACGCCATCTGTAGTGCTTATTTGAATAAAAGTGTTTTATCCTGTGAAAATTCGATATTTTTCGGCAAAAAAGGATAGTGGAGAGTCACCTTCTCCAACCCTTCAACTATCTTCCAAATCTTCAACTATATTGCAAAAAACAACTATCCGTTGTTTCGTTTTGACGTGAAAAAAGGACGAACAAACAAACAAATACAGTGTCGCATTTATCATATTAGTATGGAGGTATGGATGTTGGATCAATACCGCATAAAAATTGTAAACAAATGTCGGGAACTGTGTTTCCGTTTTTGGCGGAAAACATAAAAGGAGAACGCCTGTTGACGGCATTTATTGGCGTTGTGGACACGCTTCCAGTTGACAACTTTAGTTGGAAACAGAAACATGTCTGTTACGTGAACGACGAAATAACCGATACGGTAATTGATTTATATTACGCACAAAGAACAAGTACTTAGAGAGTCACTTGACGAAAATATAAAATAAAAATTTTAAAAAAAGATGCATGGAAAATAATTCAGCGATGCTATGGGGCTCCACGAAGTTAAAATACAAAGGTCCAATAGGATTAAACAGCTTTTCAGAATCAGAATCGGTCGTACTAAGTAAGTTTCCGATTTGTCCATCTTCAATCATGCCGGCTAACATGTCTTCTCTTCTCAAAGAATTTAATATCTCAATACCTCCATGTACTTTTCATCGCTTTCTCATTTCGTTGGCGCTTTGTTTTGATTCGACGGAGACACAATTAAAACAGAAGTTGGTGATTTTTTGAATAGTTGCAAACATAGAAGTTGGCAACAATTTCAGTGTAAACGCACCTTGAGATTCAAAAGTAGTTCACCTTTAGATTCAAAAGGCCAATTCTTATGAACTTTTTATATCTAATTTATTATTAAGGTTCTGTTGCCAAATGTGTTTAGTTTTAATAAAAATGTATTGTTGATGTATGTAACATTTATAGAAATGTGTACGTATGTAAGTGGCCTAGCTATGTTCATACAAGTTACGATTTATAAATAACTAAAGCCAAGGAGTGCTGTTTTAACACTAATTTATTGTCTGCAGATTGGTAGCTTAGCAAGAATACATGATTTTGTCATTTTAAAAAGTGAAATAAATGGAAACAAAACTTTTAAATAAAAATAACACTTTTATTAAACAATAGAATACAAGAATATCATCAATCATTAACAAATAAATACATAGTATATAATTATAGTAGCAATTACATTTCATTACTTAAATTTAACTTCTCTGTTAAATCACTCTCTGTTTCTATTTTAACTTTGTTAAATGTTTTCTTTAGTAACAGCTCAATTGCAGACTCCTCTGAAATAAAAAAAAAAACATGTAAATATTAGCACAAATTTGTAACTTGAATAGCCACACAAACTAATAACGCCTCCATTATTATTTATTTTGTCATAAAAAAATTGTATACACCTAAGGCTTCCCAACAATATCATTTACTTAACATGTGGCTGACAGTATTTAAACAATGAAATTAGTTACTGTAGGACATTGGGCTCATAAACAGGCCAGCTGTCGGTGCTGTTCACTTTGGCATAAAGACATTTACAACACTACAGAAACAGCCAACACACCATTTATAAGAAACCATCCAAAATGTTTGGAAATATAATGTCTACTCACCAGTGATTTGAATAGCTAGCAATTGATGAACAATATGTCTAGCTGTGATCTTAAAGAGATCTCGACTGCAAATTCTTTTCTTTTTATAATAAGGCATTAGCAACTTGACTACCAAGCCTGCTACGTCTATTTTCTCTGAGTGGGTTTCTTTTTCTTTACATTTACTTTCTTTTTTGTGTTTTGATCTTTCAATTGCAGTTTTTGGATTCAATTTATTTGTTGAGGACTTATGTTCTTCCGATGTGTTTTTTAATTCATCCTGTACTGGAATAAGTTCAGATTTGTGTGCCGGTGATATGTCCTTTGGTTTATGATTTGATGATTTATGTTTATCTCTATCATTGTGATGTTTATGTTTGTGTGTAACGTCTGAAACATGCTTTTCTTTTGTTTTTCCTTTGTGATGCAATCTGTGGGCGTGCTTAGCCTCCTTCGAATGATGTTTCTTAGGTGATGATAGCCTTGTATCTACGACATTAACACTGGGTGTGGATTTCTCTTCGACGTCAATAACTACGGGTTCAGGAGGTATATCTGAAAATTCCTTTAGTTTTTGTAACACCTTATCTGCTTCTAAAGTTAATTTATGCGCCTTGTCCAAATTTTTATCACTAAGTACATTTTTTATCCTTGTTGTTTTATCCTGGATTTTGTCTTCAACGTAATTTGCATACACTTGATCATATTTAGTACTTTTTTTTTTCATTTCATCTGTAAACAGATTCGGGGAATCACCAAGATTTTTCTCCGCCATTCTGTTATGTGTTGACGAGTCGTCAATTATGAGTTCTTTTTCATAATCGCTATCTGAATACTTATAAAAACCTGTCTTCGATTTCGCTCCACTTGGACTTTCTTTTTCTTTTTTAACTTTATCAGACTTACGATATTTGCTTTTATGTTTTGAAATTTTGGACTTTTTAGGAAATTCACAATCTATTTCGCTATCTGATGACTCTCCAAAAAGAGCCTTAATTTTTCTTTTTGCAGTGGGTTTAACTTTTTCTTCAGGAGACTTTGGATCGTTGTCATATCCTTGATTGGCAATTGTTTTTGCTTTATTGTCCTTTTTAGTGTTTTTATTTTCCTTACTAGGTACTCCTTGTAATGTTATATTTATAACCAGAGTATTTCCATTCTTAGTCACTGCAAAGTCGTTTTCAGATTTATCTAACTTTTCTATTTTTAATGTGGTGTCATTACTGTTGCTGGCTATGCTGCTAATCTCCTCTATTTTAAGTGTAGTGTCGTTGTGATTACCCACATTTTCATCTATCACAAGATTACCGTCATCATCACTCAGATCTTCAGAAACGAAAGATTCACAAGATTCTGAAGTAAAAAAGTTCTGGAGTTTAGTTTGTGTGAGTGGATCCTTTTTAAAAGAGTTAGCTTTCCTCTTAGCTTCTTTGTCTGCTTTAGATAGTGGTAAAGGATAATCATTTTGTTCTATATTTCCTGTAAAGAAAATGAATATTTAGCAAAAACATATGATTCTTATTTGTGGTTGGTGGTTATATTACTTGGATTACTATTTGAATAATATTTGCTGTAATATTCATACCTCTTTCTAAATGTGAAGCAGTTACGAAACCAGGATATGGTTGTGTATCTTTTTGTTTTTTTTGTTCAAAATCTTTAATGAATTCAGAAAGAGTTCCCTGTTTACGGGGTTCAAATGATTTAAGTTGAGGATACAGGCTATTCGAACATGCTTTTACTGATGTGATCTGAAAAAGTAATTTAAAATGAGTAAATTTGCTCAACATACTGCATAAAACTTAGTGTACATTGTTTGAAAAATAATACAACCATATTCAGATACTCACTAATTTAGTCATTGAGCGTCTGTAAAGACTGGTCACAGTGCTACTCGAAAATGCTTCATATTCTAAGTCAACAGCACATTGCTCTACATCATGATGAGAGAGCGCCTTATCAGGATTGTCTAAACCTTTCACACTTTCCAAATTATTCTTTAAAGCGTCAAAAACCAATGACATATAACTTTCTCGGCTGGCCACAGTCAGTCCATTTACCTGCAAACAACCATAATTTATTTTGAGGAATTATACTTTATGAACAAGAATAAATGAGTGCAAGACGTGAATAATTTTACAAGTAATTGGTAAATATCTTGATATCTCATGAACTTTGCTTATTTATACAATTCCCTAATATTGTTTCCCTAAGCCCTCATCTGAAGCTTGCGATTTAGTTAATGGTATTCAATTTTAAAGGATATAAAAAAAATTATATAGAGTTTAGCAATAACACAAAGTTTAAAATTAAATCTAACTAAATTCACGCATTGTTTGGTATTGTAATATAAAGGTTAAATTAGAACCTTAATTCCCGTGCTTTCAGCAGCTTTGCATTTAGAATGTTTAGCAGAATTACTATCATCATGTCTTCTATCTTTCTCTATGCTTTTCTTTCTCTTAGAAAACTCTTTTATAATTAACAATTTGGTTTCTTCCGCCACACGGCGCCGACTGCTCTCTCCGTCTGACCCATCACTATTATCTTCATAGTAAGATTCGGCTTCCCTTTAATAAAACAAGGTCAACATTACAACTAGACAAGTACCATCGTAGCCAAGTAGCAGCAATATACTATGCACTTTTCGTAATGACTTTTACTCCTTTATACAAATACACATGAAATGGGTTCCCTTTAGTGTAACGGTATTGCAGCTAACCTTCGTTGGCCCGCGCGGCGGCGCTCGTACAGATCGGTGGAGTCCTCGTGCGAGACGAAGCCGCCGCGGCCGAGGTGCGCGCCCATGGCGCGACGCAGGTGCTGCTCCAGCGCGCGCCGCACCGCGCGCTCGTCCGTGCACGCGTCGCAACGCCGCAGGCACTTCGGGGCCTCCTCGCCGAAGTAGTCCGCGAATGTCTTGTGACGACATCTGCCATTTGTTTTTACCGCCGATAATAGAATGAGATCCTTACGCCTCCACAAATTATGGGAAAGATCCTAGAGAGGCTAGACCACTTTAGTGTTACCACCATTTTTTTCTCTCATGAAATGCAAAAAAAAATTTAATCAAATTTTATGAAACAATTATTTTATTGGTATAGAACAAAATTAATTTAGCACACTAACAACATGGCCGAACTGGCGCATCTGAACTGAAACTGAAACGCGCGGTACTAACTACGAAGTATCTAGCGACTAAAATAATGGTCGCCGCTGCGCGTCGCATGATTATTTTATCCGCTAGACTCCTCACCTTTCGCACCGCGCGAAAAATCGCCGAAGCGAAGGTCCCGTCGCCGGGATGTAACGGCACCGGCATTAATTTGCATATCTACATATATCAGACTTCCATCGGACTAATATAATATAATTATCAATATACAATACGTACTTGACATCCTCACAGTATTTGACCATTATCTCAAAGCTTTTGTATGAGTTCTTGCACCGCTGTTTCTGCTCAGGAGTCTTAGCGCGCGCCAGTTCTGACTTGAGCAGGAAATCCACAGCGTTGCGCTCACTGCGGCAGTAATAAATACGGCAGAATGCGGGCTTGCCGTCACGTCCCGCTCTTCCAGATTCCTGTTATGTTAAACAAAGTGAAGCAGCGGTTTAAACACCTGGTTAATTGCATCAAAGCAGAATAGGCATTGCCACGGGAGTGCGGTGGTACACTCGCTATCCCTTTCAAAGCAACGTAAGCAGTATCAATTTGATATTGACAAAATTTTTTGGTGCACTACCGACCTGGTAATAAGCTGCCACATTTTGCGGCAAGCCCCAGTGCGCCACGGCGCGCACGCTCGCCTTGTCGACGCCCATGCCGAACGACACCGTTGCGCAGACGCAAGGACACTCGCCATTCGACCACTGCTCTTGGACTGATATGCGCTCAGAAGACTTAAGTCCTGAAACAAAATAGAATTTATATCACACCGATTGAACAGCCAATATATTAAATTCTTAATAAATTTATCTCAGGTTAAAACATTGGTATCCTAATTAATTTTCTTGGTAGATACATAAAACAGCGTAGGAGATCAGAGAGTGCTTATAAATATATACCCACCATTGGTCAACATTTTATATTTAAAACTTGTAGTATATAAGCTGTTTGATTGTATATGGAAAATCATCTCCTTGCTGGTGTGCAACAAATCGGCACACGGCATTGACCCTGTGTGTTAATAATATCTGACTGGTGTCAGAAAAAATTCCAACAACATCCAAAATATATATAAAAATTTCGTAGTAATTAGTAATTGTCCGTTCTGACAGTACGTAACTTCAACAGAGCTAAATGTTTTAATTATAATGTATTCAAGTTCTGTACCTCCATGATATGCTAGTGATCTTAATCCCCTTTTGCTTAGCATGTTGGCTAAATCTTCAGTTTGTTCCCGAGTTCTGCAATACACTATAACAGCATTTTTATCTTTCTGAAACATTCCATTCCATATTACTAAAAAACAAACTATTTCTGTGTTATAAAAAATATATATACATAAATATATATTAATAAAATAAAAATTATGTAATATAATTATGATTATGTTGCATAATATAATCTTTTTACTACTTACTGGTTTAATATTGTCATCGTCTTTCAAACTTTTCTTCAAAAACTCTAATAGGTCACCTATTTCATCTTGTATACAGTTCTGGTAAACAACATCATAGAACAAATTCTGCCTGAAGCTAGGTGTTTTGTATTGTGCAACCGGTTGAAGTAACTTAAGATTGGATAGTATATCCTTTGCCACTTCAGAACTTGCTGTGGCAGTGAGTGCCACCCAAGGTATGCTCTTAAATTTCTCTCTCAGGTCACCTAGCTTTAAGTAATCAGGACGGAAGTCATGACCCCACTCACTCACACAATGTGCTTCATCAACTATAATGTACGAGACTTTCTTATATTTAACAAGATGTTCTAAGAGTGACTTGAAAGTCGTTGTAGCCGCTTGTTCCGGTGTTACATATAGGAATCTTGTGTTTGGCTTCATAGCATGCAAGTCATTTAATACTCTCTCGCGGTCCTTTGACGTCATCTTGGAGTTAATGGATTCAGCAATTATTTTATGCTTAGTCAAATGATCTATTTGATCTTTGATAAGAGCTAGCAGTGGTGAAAACACTACAGCCACTTTGTTATCCTGCAACATTGCTGGTAATTGGAAACAGAGTGATTTCCCTGAGCCAGTGGGCATTGAAACGTAAACATCATGAACACCTAAAAGATATAGCAACATGTTATCAAATCATACATTAACCAAAAGACTTATGTCAGATTTGGGACAGGCTTCCACATATTTTTTGGTCCCTCATAATATACTACTTAAAACTGTATAACTTCATTACATAGGGCACACACAACAAATAAAATCCCCAAAGATCTGTAAAAATGAAAAGACTAAACCAGATACTCATTGAAAACTTAACTGTTCTGTAAACATAGAATATATTACTCCATACAGTGAGCTACACTAAAGTTCAAGTGACCAAATTTTCATAATCCAAGTTAAGTTTGTGGCTTTGTCTAGCCAACAGTAATGTTATAATTGTTTATATGTATATTACATACATTTCTATGTATGTTTAGTTCTTTAGACTGCTTATTTTTTTGAGTATCTAAAAGACAAGCTACATATACATGCATACTGGAATACATATTGGAATAAATTACATATTGGAATTAAAACATATATTGCTCACAAATATTTTTAATATGTCAATTACATAGACAGCTAATGAAATGAGAAATAATCGGAAAAACAATTCCCTATGTAAATATTTTCTAAGCAAGTTTTTTTTCCCACCCGTATATTGGTCCACTGCTGAACCGGGTCTCCCATCATGGTGAGCGGGTTTGAGGACATAGTCTACCACGCTGGCCAAGTGCAGATTGGTAGACTTTACATACCACGGAAAATATTATATACTTTATAACACCTCTAAACAAGTGATATTTCATTTTTAGTTATAAAACACATTTATCAAGACAAAGGTGCGTGCCAGGATTGAACCCAGACCCCCCAGAGTGGGAGGCCGAATTTAAAACAACTAGGCTATCATTGCTTAGCATTTTATTTACTGTAATGTAATTGTAAACTTATAGTAATTTGGCGCCCAAAGTTGAATTTTATTGTACGTGTGGCAGCGCTGATATTATTCGATAGCTTTCGGAACTCAAACAGGTGACAAATATTTATAACTGGCTCGCTATATTTATTGCTTTCAGCAAGTAGACTACTCCAGACGAAGACCTACTCACCTCTTGCAATCGCTCGAACGGCACGTTCCTGAAGATCGCTTTTAAATTTACGGTGTCCAAAATATTGAAACAATTTGTCTGTTACGTTATCCATTGTACTACTTGCTTTGTTACAGGTAAGTAAGATAATCCACACACATTAAAACATTTCACAATAAGTATTATTCTAAATATACGTCACATCGATTGTCTTTTATGTAAATATTTTTAAAAGTAGTAAAATTAAAACAACCTCGAAATAAAAGTTCTTAAAATCTGACATTTTGCGCCGTAGTAGCGACAGTGAACTATAACAAAATGTCATTGTTGTCATTTTGTTCAGCCAAATATAACCAATGACAGACACGATATTTGTAGTACTGCCAACACTGCGCCCTAAGCCGCCAATTTTAGATATATAACGTACCTCTATCTAAAGTATATTATGTAATAATTATGGGCACAGACATTTAAACTAATAATGTAATGGTGTTTTTAATATTGCATATTGGTAGAGCAGATTTTAGAAAAATGTAATGTAAATAGAACTACTAACACTGTAATTTTACAGGTACCTAATTTAACTGATTTTCGTTGACCTCATTCGACAAACAGCAATGAGCAAACGAAAAAATCCTTTTGATACCGATGAGAAAAACGCAGACTTTTGTGAATTCCTCATGGAATTAGCAGAATATGAGAAAAACGTCAGCCGAAACATACATAAGTTCAATGCTTATAGAAAAGCGGCTAGTGTTTTATCGAGGCACTACAAGAGAATCGAGTCTGGCGACGAGGCCAAAAAATTGAACGGCATAGGTGACAAAATTGCCAAAAAAATTGATGAATTTATGCATACAGGAAAACTTCGAAAACTCGAGAACATACATAACGACGAAAATGCTCAAGCTATAAATTTGCTTACACGAGTCTCAGGAATTGGACCCGTAAAAGCAGCTGAATTAGTGAAAGCTGGTGTGAAAACAATAGCAGATTTGGAAAGCAATAAAAATCAGCTAAACCATCACCAGTTAATAGGACTAAAGTGAGTTTAGTCCTTAAGTACCCATTTTCATATATCGCCCCTTGGTATTTTAATTTTGCTAAGAGTTCAATTAATACAAGCGGTAACTCAAAAGCGTTATTTAATTATAAGTTATTTCTTTCTTTTAACTTTAGTTTTTGAAATATTAAAAAAAAAATACAAATATATATTTGGAAAGCTTTTCATCGTACCTACTTTATGTTAGATGAGATTTGGAAAAACTGTGTTATGTATTTCATTCTGGTGTAGCGCGGTAAAAATAAGATTTACATCTAGTTGGCATAATATTTTGTTTAATTCAGTCTATGGATAATTCTCCCAGTATTACAGTAGTTCGACATAGAAATAATTCTTTTATATTTTAATAAATCAAATGTAAATAATAGTGCAAATAGAATATAAAATATGAAATAAAATATAAAATATATACGTAAGAATAAGCGTACTACAGGCTTAAAACAAATATTTTTATTACGTGCAGGTACTTTGAAGATTTGGAAAAAAAAATCCCTCGTGCTGAAATTGAAGAAATCGAAACAAAAATACGCGGAATAATTGTTAATTTAGATCCTACTTTTACCATAACAATTTGTGGCAGCTTCAGGTCAGAGT
Organism: Agara belti belti; assembly: GCA_018245935.1. Classification (NCBI taxonomy): domain Eukaryota; kingdom Metazoa; phylum Arthropoda; class Insecta; order Lepidoptera; family Hesperiidae; genus Agara; species Agara belti. The sequence goes on from DWEM01001754.1 coordinate 10,811, forward strand.
TAGATAATACTTACTGATATGTTTACATACTCTCTTAAATTAAACCACCAGAGGAACATTTCAACATTTGAACATTTGAACAAAAAAAAAGATTTGGCAAAGGCTGTTTAAAGTTTTAAATATATCGCCTTCGTTCACACTACTTTTCGCTGAAAGTATACATTTCTAGATTTCAAACTGATGCATTAATTTGAAACTTATCATTTTTAAAGTCACTCCAGAATCATCACCATCTACCATTTCCTTCTGTTGCTGGAGACGGGTCTCTTTTCATAGTGCTGAGGTTTAGGGTCATAGTAGAGTATTGATCTAGAAAAGTAGGTGACAAATAAAGATCTGGTGAACATATTACATTGCCAATAGGAACCACACGGAAAACACAAGAAACTTATCATGCTCCTTTTGGCTTAATAATAACTGACGTCTAACAATAAGTTAGTAGCCCTCGATCTTGTTTGCCACACTCCTTCACTCAAATTGAGCTATACCCAGATATGAATATGAGCTAAGTTTAAGGAACTAAGTTAAATCAAAATTAACATTAATTAATGTTTCAGGAGAGGCAAATTGGAGAGTGGTGATATTGACATGTTGGTCACACATCCAACGTTTAAAATTTCATCCGATAAAAAAAAGCATGGAGAACAAATGTTAAAAAAATTGGTTGCTGCGTTAAGCGATGTCGTAACAGACACAATATCTATTGGTGATACGAAATTCATGGTGGGTGATTGAAATATGCGTTTGCATTCATCCAAACTGCCGATCTACTGACCTGCAACTGTCAAATATTTTAATTAAGAGATCGAAAATAGTTTTATAGAGTTACTGAACGTACAAATTGTTACTCTGTTAAACTTTCATGTATTCATGTTACAGCAGCATGTGTACAGCTTAACGAGTGGAAATCCCTCCCCTCCCCTCCCTACCTATGTTTCCCGAAAGTTATGACCTAGGACTTTTCAAACGTAAAGTGAATAGGCACCTACTAGGCACGCATGCTACATAGTAAGCCATCGCTTTCCATCCGGCGAGATCGTGGTCTAATGCCGCCTATTCCATATAAAAAACCTTCCTCCCGTTTATTCTCAACAAATTTTTATCTCGAATATTCATTTCATCAATGTTGTATATTTGACTATAATAGTTTTCAATGCCTTTTTACTAGGGTATATGTCGTCTGTCTTCGGGTCGCGCGTCACGCCGTCTCGACATCAGGTTGGTTCCGTGCGAGCAGTATCACTGCGCCGTTCTCTACTTCACGGGCAGCGACGTGTTCAATAAGGAAATGCGCGCGTACGCTCTGGGGAAAGGGTTCACGATGAACGAATACTCCTTGAGGCCTATAGGTGTTACTGGTAAGTTGACGAAATATTAACATTTTTCTCATTGATTTTTCTATCTGTGTTCGTTGGATATTTTTTCATTAATGTTCTCCTAAACATAATCGTACATTTAAGGTGTCCCCGGAGAACCGGTGCCCATCGCTTCAGAGGAAGATATTTTCGATTATATTGATTTTCCATATAAAAAACCAGAGGAACGCAACCTATAGACTTGGGATAATATAAATAATTAAACATTATAATCGTATAATAATTTATTTGTCTCATAATATCATCACGACAAGAATAACAAAAATATATCACAAACTTCTTTTTTATTTCATTACGATCTTTACTTATCCTATAATAATAGTTTCGACAATATATAGATTGGTATCTTTTATTTTTGAAAACAATACACTGGTCAGAATTGACATTGTTACGGCAATAAGTGGTGTGAGACAAGTGAAACGATTTACAGCAAACATTCAGCCCAACGATAATCGTATAACTGCGAAGTCAGTTTGAATGCGACCATCACCCGGTGTTGCCCTACTCCGATAAATAGTTCGTTTCTTGAACTCCATGATAGGAGTGGCAGGACCACCGAGCATGCTTTGAAGATCTATTAAATAAGTGTTAGGGGGAGTCAATGACCGAAAGCTTATACAAAATATTATAAGACAGAAGAAACTGAAGTTACATTTTATCATTGACAGCTTCATATATGAACCGTTTTTTACTTAACATAATATAAAGAAATGTGATTAATTTTGTACATCGAGTGTTTATTTACGAAATGCAAAAAAAATATCAAGCCAAATTGTTCAATAGCATCTCAAAGCAAAATATTACCTTAACGATATTTTATATACCTAGATATAAGCATTTTATAAAGCAAATAAAGTCATATTTGAAGGAAAAATAAAAAGTTATCGGATTCATATAAGCACAAAAACAAGCTGATTCCAATAAATAAATCAGTCGATTCAGTTTTACATTACAATATCATACTGATTTCTACCATCTACCTGAAGCAAAATAAGAACTCGAGACAGATTCCTCACATTCGGACAAATGTGGCAAGTTAAAACAATGATGGCCGTATGTGTGAAACGAACAAACGTCGACATATTTATTTAACAGACAACAAATGGTTAATGGGTGTTGTACGGATATTACAAATTGTCAAAAACTATAAGCCTCTCGCCTGCGTCACAAATTGAGTCAAGACAATGATCAGTAACCAAGACCGTGTAACTTCGTACCTCATCTCACACGAACACAATTAGTAAATTACTTTAATCTAATATATAAAATTCTCGTGTCACAGTTTTCGTTGCCATACTCCTCCGAAACGGCTTGACCGATTCTCATG
>DWEM01001755.1:0-13509 GCA_018245935.1 Agara belti belti
GTGAGAATAGAACAAATAAATAAATTTATTTGAAACACTCTTTTTAACTTGAAATATTTGTCTAATCCGCAACGGAAAAGAAAATATACTACATAGTACACACGGAATTTAAAATTGCAACATGCGTGGAAAACCAAGCATAGGTACATTATTTTAAAATAAATCAATGCTGATTTGTGACTTATTGACAGATACATTAAAAGAAAGCTCGATTAAGAAAATACTGGAAACGACATGTTAGTTAAAAATAAAATTACTTAAACTGTACAATTACTATTAAATTGTAACGTGAAATGGCTGTTGCCAAAACCGTTTAACGTTGAGTGAAAAGTACACAGAGCGCTGGTTCGTACTTTGGTCAAAGAATTACTTTCGCAGGTCAGAGTATATGTAGTCAGCCTCTTGCCTATCCAAACTCTTTACTCTGTACTGCCATTCGTTTAGTGTAAATTATTACAATACAATAATTTATTTAAACACTAGTATAATATTAGTATCTAATAATTTAAAGGTCAGATGATCCTATGGCTTTTAAAAAAAAATTGGCTATTAAAAAAGAACATTGCTAGCTACATGCTTATGTACGTTATTAATTTGTGCAAGGATCTCGACGATAAACACTTCGAAATTCAAATATGAGTATATGTACGTTCGATCAATTGAATTAGAGATCTAGAGGATACAAGGCGGTCGGTCGGGCGTACGCAGATATGAAGTCGGTGCGGGCGAGCCCGGCTCAGTCATCTCGTGGCGCGCGATCGATAGGCGCGCGCACCCATCCCGCATCCCGGACACCGATACATACCTACTAATACTACCTTCTACCTACCTAATAACGACGTACTTCCAGCCGGTCCCGTCTGAGGCCCAATTAGATTTGTACAACTGCAACTGGTCCACTCCGCTAACGGGAACATGCTAATAAAAATGTATAATAAAACTATATTATGTTTATTTATACACTTTTATTTGTTTATTTAATTTGAAGACTGCATAAGTGTACATAGTTTTCATAAATATAGATCTGTAATAAAAATTTGTTATGTGTAAGGAAATGCAATTACATTATGAGGTATAAGGTATTACGTACATACTTAAATAACCGTATTCTGTTAGCCGGGGCAATGCAAACATAACCTATGTTTTTTGAGTGTAGGCATGTATGTACATTGTGCAAATATACGTGTATTTCATTGGCACGGGCCGTGGGCTAAACGTCTTAATGGCTAAACGTCTTAACATATGAGATGTCGTTAGATGCGTCTTGGTGGCTCGAGTGACATCGAGTACATTAAAATGTAAAACAAAATGGCGTGCTTAGTGTTTAGCAGTTTTTTCGACGCGGCGCGTGCAATTAATCATTGGTTATTAATTCTTACACAAGTTAGTTGCTTCTTTTAACGGTGATTTTATTTTAAATTGAATAGTTGCTTTTTTACAGTAGAGCTTTTCTTTTTTTTTAATGATGTTTTTTGTTTGTTTGCCAGCATCATTTTATTTAAAAACTTTCTTAATTTTATCACTACACTTTCATATTAAATTTTTGATCGCTAAAGATTAACAATATTTAAAACGGGATAAAGTATCTATTCTAATTGTTTAAAGAAAGCTCTGAGAATTAATTGATTCATGAAGCAGATGCTAAATTAAAAACGTAGAACTATACTGGAGTCGTTATCTTAGGCGAAAAAAGCAATAAGTAACCGTTGTTATCAAAAAAAATCTCTAAATATGTAAAAAGGCGAGCAATAGGCATCCGTCTAATAATTTGAGGTATTTTTAGTTGATAGTTTTTTTTAAATAAACATTACAAAAGATTTAGAGTTCACCATACTGTTCTTTAAGGTAACCATCTCCTAGCCGCCGAGGCACAATGGTGTACGGCACCGTATGGTGCCGTAATCCTTCTCATACTTAGAGGATACCAGTGTCCAAGACTAGAGTAATTAAAGGGTTAATGATAAACATAATATTAGATATAATATCATCCTACAACATGTTGATACAGTTATTTCAGCATCTACAATTTGACTGGCCCGGGCCGAGCAATGTGAGGTGAATCGTACAAAATTCGTAATTTAAAGTGTAGTTAAATAACATTAAATAAAAATTAGGACATAATAAAGAATAAAGCACTTATAAAATGTTCAATATTGCGTTAATTAAAATTTATTATATTGTATGTATCCTTGCCTCAGTCAACGCGAGAGGCACTTGCGCGCGAATCACTGTTGCTTCCAATCGGAAACCTAATCTTTACTCTATGGTTTCTCTCTAATCTATGTATTTAATTTAATCTATGGTATCTACCTAAAATGTTAAAATCGGTTCGATTAATAGGTATTCAAAAAGAAAAGACAAAAACAAAAAAAAATATTCGCATAAACGAGGCTACGTACTTACAAAGGTATTACAGGCAAATATTTAAGTCAATCTACGCTCAATGTATTTACAGAGTACAAACTTTAGATACAAACAATGAAGTGGACTAACCTGTTATGCCAATATCATATTTATTTGTTTTTTTTTTCTCTAAATTTAGAGATTTTTTAAATCGGTTTATAATGCATTATACAGCTTCAGTATCTATTAACGCCGACTTTTAACATATAATTGTGTTTTCAATTGATTACAAGGAATCAAGTCTATGACGTCACAACGTATTAATACAAATGTAGGTTGGAGAATGTAAAATGGAACGCTTGTAGCTATTTTTAGATGAAAGTAAAAAGTGCCGTTAATAGTTACTACAGACGCGACCTACAACCTTTTGAACGTGGCGTTTTAGCGATGTCGATGCATGAACACCTCTTGAAGTACGTTTTGACTTTTTTATTATAATTCAGCCCAGCAACAAACAGACGCGCTACCTGATGGTAAGTGGTCACCGTCGCCTATGGACACTTGCAACATCCGAGGACTCACCGATGCGTTGACGGCTTTGGAGGTGTTCTTTTTGCGCCTTTCTTGAAGATAAATGTTAGCATTGTATTTATCGAAGTTGAAGAGTAACTACTTAACTAATAATATGGATCTTCATTATTGTGAAGTTGTTTGTGAACCTCACAAAACGCCTGAAGATGCCAGCTCTTGTTACCAATTAATACTAGTTAAAAGTATTATTAGCATGTAATACCTACTAATTGACGCTAATAATCTTAATAATACAATCCTGTGCTAGGTAGGTTGCACAATGTTCAGATGCGGCAGCGGCAGGTTATGGCCGGTGCCTGTTCGTTTGCTATTCGTCACATTAAAAAGAAAGAAAAATAACACGAGCTTGATCTACATTTTTTATTTAACATAATCTTGGAATGTAATAATAATAGTGGATGATTTTAGTTGAAAGATCAAGCAAATGCGTTCTGAGAGTTACAAAAAATTGCTTCATTAAAATTCAGGAATTAATAGAAAACGAAAGAAGTAGTAATACATTGACGTTTATAAACTAAGCACAGCGATTAGCTGATCTAAAACAACGTGCATTTCAAATTATTGCCAGTAACATAAACGCAGTTTGAGCTTCGAAAAAAATATTATTATATTTCACATATTTATATATACTTATGCATTTGATTAAAATTAAACTACTTTTTATGTACTATCCCAATAAACTCTACCGACTCTCCATTATCAGACGATTTACGCTCATTGCATTCTATTAGCACCGACCATTTCATTAGTGATTGTAGTAATAGTAATAAATATAAGAGAATAATACTGAGAATTTTAATGTAAAGTATTTTTGAAGTCATCAGTACATTATTTTTACAATTTCAAGGTATTGTTGCTCGACAATTACAGAAGTACGCAAATCCCTCGTACTCATCATTATACTCAACTCTTGTATTGCTCCAATAGCCAAAGCTATTTGAATGACAGGTCTCTGAAGGTGAAGACCATAGACAATGGAACGTCATATTAGACATTGCAAGTTATACTAAGTACTGTCATTCGATACTCAGAACTCCAGAATAAGAATACAGATAACTGTTATTTTATATCACTATACTCGTAGAAAGTGGATAAATACAGAATATTGTGTAAAGATTTAACACAGCACGATGTATGACCCTTCACGTCACGTCCCTCGCGAGAGCTGGAAAAGGCCGAACGAAGAACCGTTTTTCTCTAGCGATACGATGTGATAGTAACTTAGTATGTCTATGTTTTGTAAGTCTTCGGTCAAGAAGCAATTAATGATTAACAATACACAATAAAAATCAAGTACTGAATAAAAATTGCAAGAATTATATTCATGAATAAATTGATTACCAAGGTAATATATTTAATCGATTCGACGGCTATTGACCGAATAATCGATATTAAAAATAAGTTTAGAACCGATACATTTACATCATTATACTGAAATATTGAACGAGCACTAATGAAAATTAGTATACGCTATCATTTACATTATTACGTTTTTATTATTAGTAGGGGCATATTCGTTTTCGAGCGACTTAACTCCCAAAGGACTTGGTAAGTGGACTGGCGTGGTCCGACGGTGCTTCAGTCAATTGGGAACTGGTCGAGGGTCGGTGCCAGCGAAAATAACCCGCCGTTAATGCAATGACCTGTAAAAATTGAGCCACGCAGCGCTAGGGTGGCTCCGAGCCTTTTTAAATCCGTTTCGCTACTCAAATATCGGTTCAAACCATTACTTCAGAGTTTCATTATTAAATAGTTGGAATATAGGTTTTTTAAGTTGTAATAGAACATCATTTTGTATGAAAACTCTTTCCGAACTTAGCTGATATTCGCAAGTGTAATATTCTCGTATTACACCAGCAGTTCAGTCTGTATTTTGATGTACTACTTATAAATGTATTGTAAACGACGTGAATAACAAAGTTAAGCAAAAAATTACACTGCCTGGATAGACAAAACGTCGAAAACAATAAAAAAACCATTCTCATTAACTCAAAAGTTACATTTATTGATTGGCAATGCACCGATTGTCAAGTGCGATAAATTAATTTAATATATAACTAAACTATTAAATCATACTGTGACGATATATTATGAATAATGCATTTTTAACAAACCAAAATGAATAACAATAGGGTTTCGATTCTTCAAATAAACGAACATTTTGGGGTCATGTACAAGTTCAATTGATGCATTCAATTCCAGTTCCTAAAGTTAAATTTGATTAAAACATTGATCAGACAAAGGAATTTCAACGGTAACTGTCATAATATATACTAAATAAATTTCCATTCACTCCTAATACCTAACTTATTATTAAACAATCAACATAGTAAAAATATATGAATGTTTTAATGCATTTTATCACGTGTCCTTTTGTAATCAAAATTTTTTTGATTTCCCATCTTTAGTTAAACATAACTGCATACATTCTCATTATATGTATATGCACCAGTTTATAAAATGCATAAACATTCGAGTGTTTTACGAATGTACTCCACTTAATTTTAATAATGAGTACCTATGAGACGATTTTAGGCTTACACTGTTGACACAAACATTTATAGTCAAGTATTCTACGGAAGTCCGTCAGAACGTGAAAGTGTTGCCCTATAAGGTAATAAACAACTACTTACTACTCTGTTGACATCTCAATATCGTACATCCTTTGCGAATAGCCGTAGTAAACACTGCTGCCAACTGCGCCATGACACTATCACCGGACATATTTGTTTTCGATACACTTTTCAACACTAGAACTTTGAATAGACAACCATCAGCCACCTAATCTGTCGTCGCTAACGCATTTAGAACGTGCCTTTCCATATTCGGCATCCCTTTTAGACGTAACAACACTTGGGTGGTTATTTATACAGTGTTCGGCGCGCACATGTCAACAAACACAAGGTTCTTTATCATCGAAGGGCACGGCGACGGACGGACCAAGGAAACGTATTAGTGGTGTAGTGCTGACTCTAATACGTCACGGTATATTTAAATAACCTCGGGGCGGGGCCGAGCGGGAATAGACGCGATCGCAGTCCGCGCGGCACCACCTCCCGCAGTCAATGTTGCCATTTTAAAAATAATAAAATGTGCCGCTCACTTCCGACACGGAACTGTCAAAGCCGTCATGAGAAACAATACACAGTTTCAGTTCGAAGTAGGACGGATCCGCGGATCGCCACGCGAACATCTCAACTGGAATAATCGAGGGCAATAGCCTGGAGCGTCGATCATCTTAGCTCAGCTTGATGTTTGTACAGATGGCAGATTATTACATGGGAAGGACGACATTGAATTGTTATTGAAAGTTAGTACTAGGATCTGAGTTTACGATATGTGTGCGGCCGTACGGGGTTTGTCGAAAATAGATGTTGTTTGTTTGGCTGTCTAATCACTGGCACGTGCAGTGGGAACACGGCGGGGCACTCGACTGCAGTGCGCGGCGAGGCGCACGCGCCACTGGTCCCCCGCGCGTTGCGTCTGGCGCATGTCTGTCCGCTTAGTCACCTCGGTCACATACATCATTCTTTTTCTTACATATCCATTCAAACGGAACCGGAACTAGATGACTTCCGGTTTATGGCAGTCGCGGCATTTTTTGTTTTCGTTTCATAACATCACAAGATCTATACTAATATGAAAAGAATTCAAAAATGTCAACTCATTTGGACGGTTGCCACACGTGTTTAGAGAGAAATTTATTTAACTTAAAGTGAAATAGATTTATTGGAGCATACTAAAGAAAATCAACTTTTTAATTACATACCATTGACACTCTAGCGATAAAGATAATGTATAGGTACATACATATATTATACATTAGCCGGAATTGCCATTTTTTAATCCTGTGATTATTGCACCGCGACAACATTATGAAGAACTGTAGGATGACTTCACCTCAGAGAACATTATTGTGATCACTAAGGTGTACTGGTTTCCTCACGATGTTTTTCTCCATCGATATAGTATTATTTAATTTTTGAAACTTATGGCAATAGGCTCACCACCTATTCCATTGTGGGACTTAAACGTAACTGGTGAAATGTGGGGGTGTAATACATTCCTCTGCCTACCCCTTCAGGGAATACAGGCGTGATGTTACCTTTTTTAATTTTTGAAACTTTGTAGAGTCAGAGATGGGTGCCACGATTCGAACCCATTTATATTCAGTCTCTGCAGTGAGAGACTGAATAATAAACCACTAAGTTTTTTTTTTCGACTCTTTTGTTGGTCCACTGCTGGACCGGGACTCCTCTCATAGTGAGACGGATTTAGGCCATAACAACTAGGTTATCACTGTTAAAATTATAAGTACTAGTATTTAATATACGAAATTACAAAAAAAAACATATTTTAATGTTTTCTTAGAAGCGAATGTTCTTTTTTATTATTACAATAAAAGCGGAAATGTTTTACATTTCAAGATCCATTCCTGATTAATTGTCTAAAAACCTATCTGAGTAAAATACTACATATATCATAGCTATATTATACTTTTATATTCTTGACAACCGAGTGGATGGCCGCGATGTGCTGTTTACAAATATTAAATATAAATAAATAACCGTATGCTGTGCAATCATTAGGAATTCCAGTAGTTTAAGACTGTAACTCCAAAAGATAAGAATGCCAGGATCTTTAAAATCCATAGTTAATTCGAAATCATTAATTTTTAAGGCCATGAGAGGACTTTATCTTATCTGTAGACCATCAGCGTTTTACCTACTACGTAGCCTGTAAACAGATATGTATAACTCGTACATAAAGCACTTTGTTTTTGTAAGCCTTCTGACTATTTGGTCCAGTGGTTATTACCCTGTCTGCTGACCCGGGGTTTTGGGTTCCATTCCCAAAAAGAAGAAATATTTTTAAGATATCAACCCGAATATTTTTGGAGTAACATTTTCTACAAAAATATGTATCCAGAAAATATATTTTTGTCACCTCGAGTTACCAGAACACAGTGCCTACGTAGTTAGTGTTCATAGGGCCCTGTATAAAGTTGTCGTTATGTCATAGAATGATTTTATATTATAGATTTGTCTAAGTAATTCACATAGCAGGTCAGATTATTTCCACTGTCATTATAACTTCTGTGCATCTATCAAAAGATCTCGCGTATAATATATCAGTCAAGCAATAAAAAGTTCTGCGTGTAAATACTAGGCATTTCATTGTTCTAATGACTTACAAATAGGTACACGACTTTTATTAATAATTCATAATTAAATGTATGAGATAATTAAACATTCTACTAATTAAATTATTTTAGTGTTTGTCAAATATAATTCGATTATGAATGTAAAATCTTTATGTGCACAATCTTTGCTTGGATTACTATCAGCAATTGGACGTCCTGTAAATAGTGTCCTAAATATAGCACTCGCATGTACGTAGTAACTAGTGGAGCCCTCACACTCGCACTAACTTCGTCATAAAACTTGTTTTATTTTTAAAACATTTGAACAATATACAGTTTTCGTTAATAAATGTGGCCAGTTGCTCAAGCAGTTTAAGTTGACGCTTCCTTCAGGAATTTACGTTGCTGAATGTTTATTGTTATTTAATTTGGCTCAACTGAAAGTTAACTTCGATGTGATAACAATTTTCAACGCATATTAGATTGTTTGTAATGTGCAATTTTATTACTAAATAACGGTGTAAATAGGCAGAAATAAGTGATAGTGAAAAAAAGTAACGCAAGTCCCTGTCGGTCTTGGTTTTTCTGGATACAACTTGGGAATATTCGAAATATGAGTGAATAGGCACTTTTTAGGCAAGCGTGCTACATCTTAGTTGGCACCTCACTTATCATCAGGTGAGCTTAAACGTAAGCCATTATACAATAAAAAAATGCTAGCGCAGGTTAAGATAATGCAAAATTATATTGTTAAGAACACACGTGACAGCACGTGGCACTTAAGCTTAAGAACGATTAACGCAATCATCGTGACACGATCACCTACATTTAACATCTGGAACAATGAAACGGTTTCACAGCTTCGCTTGCATGCGAAGGAAAAAAATAAAAAATCGTTTCGTCCGAAAATCGTGATTATTTTTCAGAAGCGAACGGATCGGCCTTCGGCGGGGGGGCGGGGCACGGGCGGCGCGGCGGGAGGTCGGCATTGACGTCACGCGCGCGGGCCAATCGCACACCACCTTCCACGTTTGAATTTGACTTAACCGCGAGCAGCTTTGCTACTATCCCCATTTGGGGCTTTCGCCCGTTTGAATGTATACTATGTTAATACTTTCCTTAGTAGCTAGATAGCTACATAGTACTAGTACCCATACTAAAGCGATTGGTTTTGTAGCCAGTAGGTATACAATGACACCATTGCAGTGACAATATGAATAGTTCATGCGGACATATTTTATGGAAAAATATTAGTTATAAATCTCAATGTATAGCTATATTGTAAGATTCATTTGCAGTAAAAATGGAAAATAAAAAAGAACATAACTAATGAAATGTTAAAAAAAACCCGATTGCTTTTTATTAGTTTAATAAAATTATTTTTTGAATTTATACTTCCAGAGTAAAACGTCAACTGTAACGTCTTAAATGCACTTAAAAGCAATCAGACAGAGCAACAGGCGCCGCACGAGGCAATTAGTGATATTTTTCCAAGTCTCCACGACGCTGCCAGCTTCCGACATTGCTCATGTTGTTTTCAATAGTTTCCTTCAAATTTTTCGAAGCAAGAATTTCACGAAATCCCGTACTTTTGAGGTTATGATAAGTACAACTTGTAATGTCTTAAGATACAATCCCATTAAATTTGAAATCGAAATCGAAAACCGGCCTCTTGTAATATTACATCAGTCTTGGCTGTGACCTAAAATATCTTTGCTATTTCAAAATGGTTAGTATTAAAAGAATAAAGAAAAAAAAAGCGCGAAAGTCAGAAGTCACTGTCTGGATGTTTACTAAATAATAATCGAAATATCCGTTTCCTACCATCATGGTTTCAATACATGATGACCGAAAAAAAAGCGGGAAACTTGGATTCTTATGGTACAGGAACGGGTGGAGTGACGTTGATTAGGGAAAGTCTATTAACAGCATTTGATGGATGAATAAAAAAAAAATATAATAAGTAGTAAATACTATTAAGGCTGTTACAATGACCTGCATGATGCCGATATTATTGTATATGTGTTTTATGTTCAATAAAAATCTTTAAATGTTTAAAACTAGGTAAATTGTGTAAAAACGGCACAAAAATGATAATGTAAAATAATCCAATTCAAATTGTTTATTCCCGCCTACTTACCTATTCAAAATGTTTATTTACGAGTAACATCAAATGAATATCGAACCGGAACTAGCGACATCTGGCGTCAACAGCCATAACAATGGGATCGACAACCTGCGCGCTTACGCCTCGCACACTAGTTTGGGCGCGAAATAGGACGAGCTATAAATCATTATAAATAGATTCTCAAATCACTATCTCAAACAAATAAATTAGTCTGACAGGCATTGTACTATATTTTAATGTAAACGCTTTTGAATGTTCTTAAGTGTCTGTTGTTAAGTGTCCATTGAGTTCCATGGACATACGTTGCATATCTATTAATATTTTAATTACGTTTCCAAGTTCAGGGACAGCCAAATCCTCATTATAAGACAAACTACATAATGAATGAAAATGGCATATGTCCAATGTCCATGTATTCTGAAAATTGTTCAAATCCACGAAGCATATTTTATTCAAGTTGGCGATAGGTTAGATTGTAGGATATAGCGTTCTATCGGCTGCCATTCTTACGCACAGCAAATGTTCAATTTCGCAAACAATAAACGAAATTAGCAGAACAAAGCCGTTTTACTAGAAGCTGCGCGCGCACCGACGTGCGCTGGACCCATCCGGCAATATTATGCAACCATCATAACATATTAGTTAGGTATCGGTTGCTCATAGTACGTCACGCGATCAATAATAATATTTTATAGTGTTACACATGCATCTAGCCCATCATCTATTGCTGGTACCCTAGTAGTTCGAATATTGGCCGGCCTTGTGGTCGAGTGGTTAGAGACCCTGACTGCAAAACCGGGTGTCGTGGGTTCGATTCCCACTATCAAATCACTATCAAATATGATTTGTTACTAATGGTGAATGAAACATCGTAAGAGTACCAACATACGGTAGAGTTCTTTATGAAATTTACCAAATCGTTTGAAGTCTACCCCGCATTAGCTTGTAGCGGGCCTTAAATTTTATCGTTACGAGAGGAAACCTCCTTCCAACAGTGGAATAATGAAGGCATTAAAAAGAATCTATCAGGCCTCCCACAATTACAAGAAAACCCAACAAGGATAGCGACAAAAAGGATAGCAGCCAGTTTACAGACCTCAAGTAGAGGGGGACCCTCGATAAGAAAATTAAAACACTGGGCAGTCTAATATGTTGTCAACGCACTATGTACTAGGCACCTCGTGCTTTCAACCGCGTGAAACAGTACTTTTAATAGGTCACAAGTAAAACGGAGACTTCTGTATTGTGTATTTCTAATGTATTATTGTCTTTTAGTATCATAATAGACAGTAGCCTATATTAATCAAAAACAATTTGCTTATCTACCAGTGAGAGTTTTTGGAAACGGTTCGCAAGTTTCAGTGATCGTTCGCAACAAACAGACAAGAAAACAAACGAATGTTGACTCTTATTATAGTACAGATAACAATTAGGATTGTAGAGACACGATGCGCGCGCAGCGTCCAGCTGTGACGTCATCATTGACACACTTGCGCTGGAGAGCGACCCGGTTCGATATTATACCCGTCATTCCGCCCATTGTTTGTACAAAGCTGCGTTAAACTACCAACAGTACCAACATTATAAGTGAATTAATAATAATAATAATAAAATATATGTATTGGCACAAAGTCATCATACAGCTGGAAGAACGACCGTGCTAATCGTTACTGGGCAAGACGAATTGACTCAGCTTCATCTGACATAGGATCAAATACCACGCAGAGTTGTTTTTAAGCCAAACCCTTGTCCCTATAATGTTGACTGATGTAAGGGCTCCCTGTTTTACTGCCTTTTTAATTAGACAATAATACTTGCAATCACTATCAGAGGACACCCACGGTCGAGCCGTGGAACAATAAAAGGGAAAAAAATAAATTGTAAAAGAATGATAATTATGAAGTTATTTAGACATGTACACATATAAAACGACATTTTTGAACCATACCCACATTTTGAATTTTTGACAAAAATGACATAAAACATAACTACGAGTATAACATGTATGCCTTTCTCGTAATCTTTTTATATATCTTGTAACACATGAAAATTTCAGTTCAGATTTAACTGCAAGCAGAACTTCGTTGAGATAACTAAAAACTGTATTGGCTAATGATCTTCTTGATGGTGTCAGCATAAATACCATTCTTATCCTAAGAAAACTAAAGATTTCACTTATTTTAGACTTTTACTTTTCATTTTAATGAACACCTATTGTAGGAACAGCTAATGTAATGGGAATTTGGTGAAACTTTGTTATGGCATGAATGTGTCGTAGTGACCTCTACGAAGGCTACGCGGACCTTGCTACGAAGCTACGACGCTTCTATGAATGGAGAAGCTCACTAAATATATTTCAAGCTAATTGTTCTCAATATGTTTGAAACAGTAATTATTTATTTATATAATGATTCACTATACCGGAAAAAACCCATCAGTGAAAATTACATAGGTTCTACTTATGTTATAATGACGTCTTTTCAACTTAGAATCTTTATAACTGTGAAAAGAATACGTGGAGAATGAATTAAGAGTGTACTTATATAGATTAAGAAATATCTAATTTGAAACCTTTATCGACATATTAACGTTATACCAACAAGGAGAGGAGATGGTTCGACAAGTACTTTATCTTGTCTAGTTTTTTATAACTACGGCGAAAAACAGGGTGCGGTTGGTCCTTGAGAACGTTTTCTGTATTTTCATGAGAATTACTGAAGCACAGTGCGAAGTTCACAAAAGTGGCCATTGAGTGCAGTAGAAAACTTTCAGCAGACAGATAAACAATTAAATTTGCCTAAAATTGACCCTATTTTGCAGCAATTTTTTAAAGTATAAGTAGGACAATGTCGCCAGTGTATAATCAACAGACGTGAAATCGTATACGTATACAATTAACGTGAAGGAGGGCAACACCACAATATTACACCGAGGCGATCTAATACGCATATAGTGCGTTTATTTCCGTCTGCGTACAGGAATACTAGCTGTTATTTTGGATTTTGTTGATATAAATAGAGGCATTGTGAGAGCCGTGTTTGACCTACATTTAGTGCCAAATATGAGCGCATTCGGGAAGAACGATAGCTTTTTCTTTGTTGACATTCTTTGGTCAACTATCTATGTATCTATTTTTTAGGTTAAGTGTCTCGTGTTTCTCATAGATCGTTTTTCAGTAACGCTATACATTATGCTGGCAATGAATTCAATTGAAGACAGTCTATTTTTATATTCATTACTCAAATTTTGATATCGAACTGTCAGATACAGTGGTCAATAAGTCAGTATGTAATTTCTGACACTG
>DWEM01001756.1:0-13504 GCA_018245935.1 Agara belti belti
TGTTTTATTCATTATAAGGTACGTAAATACACTTAATGATGATGACAAATGGTAGATGGATCGAGTATTCAAGGTATCTACTAGATTAATTTGTAAATACTGTATTGTTATTTAAATACTGCTACGTTAAATAATACTATTACGGCCACTATGTGCGGTGGAAATCCCTAGTCTCTGTCTACCCTTATGGGAAATAGGTGTCACTGTACCTATGTACTATTACTGCACTGTTTAAAAAACATTTGCTAATAATCAGCATCATGAGCCGACTTTAATTTACTGTTGAATAAAGGCATCAGTGACATTACAGAGTCTAATTTTTTGCTCGTATAATTTATTATTATCTCCACTACTGGCTATTTATTTAAAATGATCGTTAACATCGCTAAAATTTACCCAATGATCTATAAATCGAAAATAAGTTACGACACGAATTCTGGTTCACAATGAAGTGTTCTATAAAATTGTCTGCGATCTGATTTGATCGTAAAAACTGAGTACCGTATGATTAGAAACGTTGAAATTTTGCCAGTTGTTACAAGAGGTTCGATACTTTTGACTTTATTTTTAAACATAACATTGGATCTCTGTACGAGAGGCAGCGTTTCGGCGATCGTCGAGTTCATAGATTGAAGTGTGCGTTAAGAAATCAACGAACTCTTTGAAACTCTTGAGTGTATTTATGTTAATCATATTTTATTAACCGAATATAAATTGTTATTTAACTAGAATATATATTCTTATCTCATTATCCACAAACGTCTCAATCAATTTGTTTTGACATAATATGCGCTGAATTCATTGATACTATTCATTTAGATATAATACTAATTCTATATAATACTATTTTCAATTGATAGATTTTATTTATTTTCTTCAAGTCTTGAACTCCAAATCCCGAAATGGAAGATTTAAAACTAAACCACTATGCTATTGGTGATGGAATTAATTGTTACTAACGAATTGAAAGTTTTCCTTTTACTATTTCTTCATTTACTTCAATTAGGTTCGATAATAACTGAAGAATCATTGCAGGTGCAATAGAGAGCTCATTTTGAAAGTCAAGTCTAGTACTTTCGCGGCGTAATAATAATTGGAAGTTTGTTGCTTTTTTTATTTAGACCGACAGGTGAACGAAGCGACTAGACTCAACTTAACCTATTTGTTTAGTTAATGACTGGATATTTAAGTACCTTGTAGGCGAAGCAGCCTCGACGCTGTCTAATAGTGATTTTATTGTCAGTTCAGAGCTTTTATTCCCGACTGTAGCACTTTTAAATGAAAAAGAAATTTGGCGCACTGTTTTCTTTACATCTCTTACTTATATAAATTTTTATTAGCTATCCAGTTATCATAACACAGACAATTTCCTAACTTGGAATCAGATAGCCGCGTGTGGAATTGTCCCAATTATTTTTATTATACTGCTGGAAAACAACCCTTCCTCAATAAATAAACGAACAATCGCTTCAATTTTATACACTAGTAAAGATATACGTTTACTTCTGATTGTAATCCGCTGACAGAACATATTTGTATGTGTGTGTGCGTATATGTGTGAAGTGGAATATATTATGCTTAGTGTTTACATACAAAAACATCATTACAAATTTTGTTTTCATAAACTGAGCTACTCATATGGTACGGACGAGCGGAAATTACTCTGAAAAGATCTTTCATCTTTCATATCGACTGCTTTGAGCAAATTTAAATATTGATACATATAATCTGGAGCGCTATATTGATTTAGTGATTGGTGACTGTTGAGGTTGTGGGTTCGATTCCCGACCAAGACGAATATTTGTGTGACTAACAAAAGTGTTTGTTTTTGATCAGCGGGCTTTTTCTTTTAGGATTAGCTAATACTAGACCAAAGCGGTAATGTGGTGTCCTATTTAGTGAGCCTATTCCCTGTAGTAATTCACATTGAAAATTCCTTAGCTATAATTATTTTCTGGAAACACAGACGCTCTACCTACATAATTTGAGATAAAATGGCCGTGTGATTTATCTCAAAGTATTATTATTACTGTGTAGTGTGGAAAGATATTCTGTATATTTCATGAAAGAGTCCAGAAGATAATTGTAGTTTTCAACTTATACCGGAACGAGCGCGAATTGCTGTTCAGAAAAGTGACGCGTCATTTGACGCCCACTTAGCGCAGTTGCGGTAGCAGTGTAAGCACTGGCCAGCTGATCTTCGAGCCACTGACACTGCTACTCAAACATTATAATGATGACGACTTACGATAAAAGTCGGGGTGACGAAGTGTGTCAAGAAACCTTTAATCTCTGCTAACGTCTATGAGTAAAAGAAAAAGAAGAGTCGGCTAAAAGAACCAACAAGCGTAAACTGAAACAACTGTGTATAAAAACTAGTGTCGCAATGATTTGTTATCTACCAAAGGATATTGAGATATTCTGGTAATATCGCCCGTAGACAACCCCACAACAAGTTGGTAGTGGTGGGCGAGATGGAAGCAAAAGATCCCGCGGCCGATGGTCTGAACAGATAACCACCGTCACTGGTCTCCATATAACAACTGCCCTAAGAGAATCCGAAGATCGAACAAAGCGGAGGCAACTAGCCCTAAAATCTCCACAGGCCTTTCGTTGACACGACCTTCAGTAATGAAATGAACGACTGATAAGAACGTCTATGGGAAAGTACTACATAGGAATTGAAAATCGCCAATGTTTTAAATTTTTGCGCGAGACAGTTCAATATTTGAGAACCTATGTCGCTTCATTACGAAGAGCGAAGTAATCTTCTGAGAGCTTACCAAGTAGAAAACATTTTAGCATCAGTTTTTATCAGTAAACAAGTAACACTCATTATGTGGGGCCGGGTATATTTGCGGTTCGCGTGAAAACAGGAAAACTCGTGTGCAAAGCATACATACCCAGTTACTTCCCGGGGAAAGTAAATTGTGCGGTGGATAAGAGCTCTAAGTATTAAAACTTTAAGCACTAAGCTGTCTCGAGATACAGCTTAACGGATTGTTGCACACTTGTTTAACAGTCCATTTAACTTACCGGATAAAACTCGAAAGTACTCAAGTCAAACTCACTTAGCGAACGTGATAGACTGGGCTAAAAGCTGCTCACTATGACAAAAGACGCGTGTCCAGCAGTGGACCAATAAAAGGGTCAAACAAAAACAAAACAAAGTTATTGACATTAGAGTACAAAGGTTGACAGCAAAATGTGTTTTTAATGACAATTCTGCCTTAGGCGTAACATATTATCATTTAAAAAAGACAACTGGAAGGAACATATAAACAACTGGCCAAATAAACTAAATGAATAAATCAGACCACTAAAGACAAGTATCGCTACAGTCTAGTTGGCATTAGGGTATATATTAAGAATTGCTTCATAGAACAAGCAATAGTATTTCAGCAGTTGCACTAACATTAGATTACAGCTTCACATAAGTTTAGATGCTATATGTCCAATGATTTACTGAATATGGCTGTTGAGCTAGGGGTCCTGAGTTCGATTCATACCCAGGACAAAATATACATACATGTTTTCGTAGTTTCTGCTTGATATTCTGCAGTTTTTCTCACATCTGATCCCATGCTAACCATTTACGCCATTTGACATAATTATCTCAATATCTAATTAAGAAAACAGTGTTTATATATTGACTAAGTATATTTATAGTTTTCGTAGGCAAATATTTTTCATTATCTAGTTATATATACGTAATATATACGTAAGCATCGTATATATGCGTAAGCATCGTAAGCAGCGATGACCTAGTGGCTTAGATTTCGACCTCCCATTATGGTGATCAGGAGTTTGAATCCCGGCACGCTTGCGAAATGCAAGTTATGGCGATAACCATTTTAATTTGAGAAAAGTTTCGTGTCTATTATTCGAACTATACAACGTGTAAGGTACTTCTTTACTAAAGTACTTAAACAATAGCACTCTAATATGGATGACGTAGGTTAGAAATTATAAGTAACTTTATAAAGTTACTGCAAAGTTGTCGTACTTGCTAAAGCGAAGCAGCTACTAAAATAAATTCAAAATTTAAATTGAACTGAGTGAAGTACGTAAAACACAATATTACGTTTCCTGAACGAAAAACGAATTGAAATTCGAACATTGTTTGAAATTAGAACATTTCCAACGTAGACATACATTAATAATTCTCTTCAATACGCTTGAGGGAGACATTAAAATCGTAGGTATAATTATTTTTCTCTCACGAAAAAACGTCAGAATATAAATTATTAATTTTCAACAACAGCACCAATAATAAAAATATCAGATTACAAATGAAAATTGATTTCATGTGTTATATTTCGAATGAATTGACCATCGCATTTTTGTACCTACTCGTATCTACTATATGAATGTAATTTAGAACATCGTGAGAATAGTAAGTAAATGTCACTACAAAGTACATTAAGAGATAAAGAAACTTGCCATGCGAGAAAAATCCTCTTTTTTCTTGCAGTGAATTTTTTCCCGGTAACTGATTAGTACTCGCTCTCCGAGGGTCCATTTTTCTTTCGAACTTAATCCTCGGTTTTCCGTCCACACCGTTATACGAACACGTAAAGAGTAACACAATAAACATTACATACACCGGGCGTCTTAAAAATACCGTGTAAATCATTTTTTACGTTCATAATTATAATATTTTGTAACTTTGGCAAAAAATTATATTATCACTACTTATAAATACTCCACTTAAGGACTTTTGTGATATTAAAATAACATCGCGAGTTGCGCGAGATTAATTTACGCGCGCTTTAGCCGCCATTTTTGATAGAGAAATGGCGCGTGCGCGATGTTGGTCAACAGACTGGCTGCTCGCCGCTTGCGACGGTACATACAGCCAAGCGACATTGAAGGGATAAGAAAAAGTGGATTATTCCGGCTACGTTGTGACGAAAGACCTGATTTATCGTCTTTTTATACGGAACAAATGATGCCAGATACATTTTAAAACATTTTTCATAAATGTATTAATAATAATTATTGCAAATCACGAAATATATGTAGGTATTCATAATTTGTTAGCATGAAGAAATCCTTAATATTTATGTAAGTATCGTAGTGTAATGTTATAATGAGCGGAGAAAGGAATTTCTTGGAGGCGAAATGAAATTGCTCTTTTTAGGAAATGGATAAAGAAAGAAAATGTCATTTATTGGCTGGCTGTACTTTATTATTAACTAAATACATTCTTCATTGGTTCTTCTGGTATTATGTTGCTCTATTTCCGAGATGAGCTTAATAGGTCGTAAATGAATCATCATTGCGTGTACTCCAAGACTCCAAGAAGCCCAAACAGGTCCCCTGGAACTGTTAAATCGATCAACGAACTCAAACATTTAACACGTTCTTTTCTATACATTTATTTTACGCCCAACTACTTTTACTTTTCCAGATCATTCAAGACAAAAAATGCGACACACGCGATTACTTTTAATTAAACAAAATTATTTTTTAATAACTATAATAATATTGATTTTTTTCTGGTCCATTGCTTTCTAGAAGAGAGACGAATAAAATTCTTTATTGTACATTATGGAAATAAATAGATAAGACAAACGATAGGAATGAAAACAATGACAACACGCCTGACAGACGTGTGCATGCAGTGACAACTTAATTAGAAACTGTTACATAAGTAGGAGAGGTCGAAGAAAAAAAACCAAGTGAAAGCTTTAGATAATGTTACATAAACATTGTGTTATCTAAATAACAATAATTGCGAATAAGCCAAACAGCGATATTCAATCTTGAGGTAACAACGTGTTTATCCCGTCTTCGGTTCCCTTCTTAAAGCCGACACCTTACAAAAGCGGGAAGGTCGGGTTCGCTTGAGTAAATGTAAATATTCCGTTTGTAGCCTTTTGTGATGAACGGTTTTGTTTGGGCTCCACGTTTGGCCGTGTTGGCTTCGTCTCTGGGGATACATAATTAAAAACGTTGAGAAAATGCGTATCTAGATTTTACCTTTTTTTACTTTACACGACCATTATATATATACTTTTTCTTGGTGACGAGATGAAACCTTTAAACGCGCCCCGATATCCTAGGAGAGATACGGGATTATATGGGAGTCTTAATGCATTGAAGGTCTCTCCCTTATACAAAAAAATATCTTTAATAAACCAGTTTCCATATGTTCTAACATCTAGCCGTAAGTATCTCAAACATTTGTATAGAGTTACTGAACTAAGAATTGTTTATCTCTATTTGGTACAATAAATGGTCAGGAGTCAATGGAAATAACAAGGAGCGTGATTAATCGAAGTATCAAACTTGTTATCGTGTTCCAATACGAGCGGCTCTTCGATGAATGGCAACACAACAGAGCCTTGACCGTGTAATCGGGTGTTTACGCGCGGCCACCAGCCCGGTCGGCCGACTCGCAGTACTTTCTCTAATTAGTTTGGCTGCTCGCGTGCATTGCAGGACACGGCCGCGATGAGGAAACTGTATTGTGTCTGTTTTAATTTCACTCCTGCTGTTGAAACACAGTGGAAACTTCTTTGTACGATTGTGATGCGAGAATTGAGCCGAGCCCCAACTAATTCGCTTTCAAGCCATCCACCTTGTGTTATTGCTATTAGTATCAAGCTTTTATTTGATACGTACTCGAGAGTGTTATCAGTGTACAGAAGAATGCCTGATTCAGGTTAGTTATCTTCCTCTTGTTGCAGTCCTATTAACGTCTGATGAAGAGCCTACTAATTTCTGTTCTAACACAAATGTTTGTTACTTAATCAAATATAAGGTCGGTGAATACTGCACTTAGCTGTTGAATATATTCTAATAAATTCTATTAATTACCGATGAACTCTCCAAGGATTTAATTACATAATTTTGCTTATAATATGTCTATAAAAGACACTAGGCGAATATTAAAATACCTATGCAAATGCACCCTGAATAGTTTACGTTAAATCCTTATAATAAACCGCTTATTTCAAAATATCTTACTTTTTTAAAATGTGCCG
The DNA here is from genome assembly GCA_018245935.1 of Agara belti belti. NCBI lineage: Eukaryota > Metazoa > Arthropoda > Insecta > Lepidoptera > Hesperiidae > Agara > Agara belti. The sequence goes on from DWEM01001756.1 coordinate 6,993, forward strand.
ATGGAACACTCGAACTTGGCAACACTGAGTAGGTTTATTGCACTGTCAGTAAATAGGGGAAGATGCACTTAAGCGGTGTTTACATGACGCATACACGACTACTGACATGATAGCAATTGTACCCGCTTCGATACTGTCGCTTTCAACTGCACGAGATAAACGTCCAATTACATTGTAAACGTATCGTTTGAGTACATATTAGTTGTGTATGTGAAAATTATAAATTATGAACCGTTCCACACTAGCGTTTATCGAACGCCGGCGCTAGAGAAACGCTACCATTAAAGGGCTTCAATTATACAATTCGTTAATCTTCTTGCAGACAAATACTAATGTTAGCCGACTCGTGTACGGCATAATGATATATAGTTTTAATTTAAAAATCTAAGCCCTAAGTGTAGTAAAATTCCAATTCCTACTTTTACGTGTATGAGCGATATTTTATTAATGGCAATTATTATAAGCTGTAGCTTAACAACATAGAAGTCAGGTTTCAAAACAGCAATAATAATTTTGTTGGCGTACCTACAAGAGTTTTACTATGTCCTGGTATAATTTGTAATGTTCTTAATCAGATTTTATGCTTACCGAAGCTTACGTGACTTAATTTGAATTCAATTAATTTCGATTTCTGTAAACAATTTGTAACTTCCCGTCCTTTTGTTGATTGTCATACCGAAACAAGGAAAACCATTGAATGACAATCGCACGAATTGAATTTATTTGACTATTACGAGTCTCAAAATGGCGGACCCTTGTTATCCGTGACACAAATAGAACAACAACGAACCGAAGCTATAAAAGCCCGGAGAATACGGTTATTGCAAAAAAACATTTCCCTTCATACTTAGATGTCATTACTTTAAAAATATTCAGCGTTTTACCGCTATTAATATTCGGATTTACAGACGTTAATTATTCAAAAAAAGTTAGCTTATAGGTACATATTACATACATACATGTTGTTACATCTATTTCTTTTAAGGACCAGTAAGTAGTAAGAGACTAAAGATTTTCACTGCCTCCGTGTTTATAAAAATAAATAAATGAAGCCAACTTCAGAACAGGTACGTCTATTAGATAAACTTCTTATAACGAATATTGTGATACCTATCTTTAAAGTATACGTAAATTATTGAGCCAATACAAATGCAACAAACGTTGTTGAAATTAAACAAATAAAAGTAGAGAAGTCAGGATCGGGCGCATAACAGAGAAAAATTGCTTTTTAATCAATGTACCCAGCTTAAAAATTCCCAATATTTATCTGGCGGCGTAAATAAACGGAAATACAGTGGAATACGCAATGAATGTCCGGTATCAGTCAGAAAATTCACAAGGCGCGCATTGTTCGAATGGAAATATGCAGTCATTATTTGAATAAAAGTAATTTATTGCTTTATTTAATGTACTTTGCTGGGTGAAGATCCCGCGCATAGGGAAGACCTGTAAGTCTAAAGTAACGCGATCTGTTCCCCAAGAGTGTGGATATCTTTTGAAGATTTTCCTCCAATAAAAAAGTGTATCATCAAGTGAAACATTTAATTAGCAAATTGTTATATTTCTTAACGGTTGTAATGTTGCAAAGTTGCAATGAGTTTCCGGCATCGGCCGGATGTGAGCGCGTGTACAAACCGCATAATATACGGTCATTATTTGCTTGCGGGCAATTTACCGCTCGACTGTACTCGCTGTTGTATTCCACTTGTAATCAAACCTCTCCGTAATGACCTACATACTAGAACAAAACAACCAATAGTTTCCGAGTAAACATGCATTCCCAAGTATCATTCAATTTGATAAAATTTCACTTTAATTTAATCCAAAAGTTTTAATAGGTCATACTAGTGATGATGCATCATTAGGTTAAATAGTGTTGCTAGATGTTATGATTTACTTAAATATTTTATGCCAGTTTTCATGCTAACATAATCGGAAAGTACGAATCAATTATCCGATTACCAAATTAAAATTTCTCAATAATTTGCACGTAAAGGCAATATTTCATCACTGCACTATCACGAACTACGCAGTAAAACTGATTTATATATCATTTCAAATGTCCACCTGCATACCAATAAGAGTATGACCTCGTAAATCTAGTACAAGCGCAAATTAAATAAAAAAAAAAGTCACTGAAAACATAACTTTATACCAACACGCAATACGCGTAAGCATTAAGTTAATGTCAAATTCAAGCTACTTTATTTTCGAAACACTTCCAGTTTTTAATTATTAGCTTTGATGTAAAACGTTCATACAATAATTCTTTGTCATACATACCATATAAATACGAGACAAATAAATGTTCTTTTCAAAAAATTACTCTATAATTAAAGCAACGATATACGTATGTTTTCAAATACAATATTTAATGTAAAGTTGTTTTTAACAATTACTTAACAAATGACATTACTTCTTCTACAGAGCAATGAAGCTTTATTTATATGTATTTTGGGAATTCGTAAGTTTATACTACATGTAAGCCATTGCAGCCGTCGTTCCTTGGTGTGCAAGAAAATACTAAAAGACTTCACAATGTTGGTACAAAATAAAACGAACACGCAAATCCAAAGCTTTTATTTTATTTACAATATAATCATAATATGAAAGTAAACAAAGTGTAACGTACCAAAAAAATTAGAATTAGAAATTCAATAAACGCAACATCAATTGCCATCCGCGACACGTGCGCTCGGCACGAGCGACGGCGACCGAATGGCGTTTGGCCGCCCGCACCGGCCGCGCCACGCCACGGCCACAGCGGTGCACGCGCAACATTTGTGGCAAGCGACACGTCGAGATGTTCACGCGACATCAGAACGAGGCGGGCGCGGCGCGGACGACCGATTACAACATACGACGGCTCGAGCGCCTCACGAACGACATTTGCGAGTTACAAAAGCTAAAGTACACCTAAATTTAACCGTACGGTTGTGGAGTGATGTTCACTATAATCTAAGATCAATTGTGATATGGGCGGGTGCGTTCAGAACGCGCCCGCCTGGCTCCGCGCGCGCTCGCCGCTGTCCGCGACGGCGGCGCGGCAGCGGTCGAGCTATTATTGACTAAAACACAAAACAGTAGCACCATTTGTAAAAAAATATAATTTCCTTCGAACACAACATAGCGCACATCGCTCGGCGTCAATTTTCGAAACGAGTCAAAAACCCGTGCAGAGTAATTTAGCTTCTGTGTCGGCGCGGTGCGCGGGGGGGGCGGGGGGGGTGGGCGGGCGGTACCGGCCGGTACTGGCCGCTCCCAACGTCGTATCGTCCACTCGTCTAGACGTTACATATTAAACCTAATTATGAACATTATAAAAATGAAACACTATTTTTATGCCGTTACAGGAACATTATTTTTATGCAAAATCTATTTAACTTGCAATGAGACTAGTATATATATCATAGAACTCCATTTTGTCATGTCGTCGGTTGCGAGGAGTTCGGCGAGCGTATATCTATAGAATATACGTACCGATTAAAATAAGGCCGCATTCGCACTAGCTTTCGATGTCGGAAATACGTTTCGTCACGAATGCGACCGGAGCCGAACCGACCTTTTAAAATATACATCTGTGTAAAAAAAAATCCTTTTTGTGACCTTTCGTTCGGCGCGATTAAGTATTTACTGTATTGTTTTGTGCTTTTGATCGTGTTTTTGTGAAATACGTGAAACACACGATTCGACGTTTACGAGGTGGCATATTTGAAAAGGCGTCTCTGTCCCCGACGTCGGCGGAGGGACCGTTCGGCTCCGGCCCGCGCCAATTATACAATCTAAACGTTTTCAACTCAACGCGAGTTACAAACTAAGTGGAATAAAATTAAACGTATTATACTACAGTATTATTAATAATAATATAATGTATATCTAGACATGTCACTACAGTATTGCGAGGTGCTACTATCTGCGTACACTGGCTCACCTGAGGCGTCGCTAGAGGGCGTCGGTTCACCGACTCGGTCGATGTAATCTTCCGTGCGCTCATTAATCATTACCCAACTGAAAAACAGAGAAACGCCCGGCACCGTTTACGGTGTGGTCCTTTAGACTTCGTGTCTTAGACGAGAGTTCGATATAGGACTTCCGCTTAATATAATTTAAGGTAATTCGCCTGAGCTTCGGATAAGCTGCAATGACAAATTATTGAATAATTTCCTTACATCTCACAATGCAGTAGATTAACATTTGTTTATAAAAATGTCATAGTTTATTATCCTACCGAAATACGTCGTCGATGTCATTTCATGACCGAGGGCGAGCCAAAGATTCCCAACTGAGCATTAACGCCTGCCACGCGACAAAATTAGTACGAAAAATTTATTTAAATATTAATGTCTAATAGATACATCCGATTGAAAATGCAAAGTTTGACTCGTTACCAATTCACTGGTGTCAAAGAGTTAAATATAATTAGTACCTACTAGATGTAACTTTAGGGCCGTTTTTTCCTGTCACGCGGGTCGGCGGCCGCGCGCCTGCGAAGCACATCCTGTCGTTTCATAGACGCTTTCCGCAACTCGCGCGAACGGCGCGCGCACGTCAGGAAAAACATGTATGAATAGATAGAATGCGCGTCGGGAAAGAGCCCTAGATTAGTAAAACGATTGAAGCGCATGATCTGAACTCTATAATATTGACCTTCCGGCTACAATTGCTCGCAAACAGTCGGGCGCGCGTTACAGCCTCTAGCGACGTACTATACAAATATTTCAACACACGAGGCTCGTACTTGGAGCGGTCCAAAATATCGCACACCTAATAACATACGGGATTCCAACAAAAAAAAAATCAAGGGCTCGACGGAGAACGAACTCCGTGAGTCTGAATAATTTATTCCTCAATTTGTTCGTACCTGTCAACTATTAAACATTTTGAAATTGGAACCGAGTTAACACTGGAACAAAAATGTGTAACAACCCGAAAAAAAAAATAAAAAAAAAAAATTTCAACACCAAATTCAATGTGCTATTAAGAGTGCGATTCACAAGTTCAAGTTAAAATTATAGTATATATAATATTGTACGAACAAAACAATAAAAAAAAACAAATAAACAGTGGCCTTGCCGAATTGCACTATATAGAAATACCGTTACATACATACGTTTGCCGTCCGCTTGTCACAATGTACACCGAAAATTTGTAGAACAAATTACAATTGAACTTCGTATGATCACGACACACTCCCAATAGAGGATTCTACATATTAAATACAATATATAAACTCGCTCGGTGCGTCGCAACAAAACACTGCGGCCCACTCGCAGACCGGCCACCCCGACAGAGGATTCATTGTACATTGTCAGTTGTAAAAAGGTACCGCGGCGCTCATACGCAGCCTCTGGGTTGACGCGGTCTGCGATCCGTCCTCCCGTCGAAGGTCAAACTTCGCATCGGTTCGCATCACGTGCGGATAGTAAAATGGACGGTGCGTGTACAACTTTACATCTGTCATACAATACCTTAAAGTGACATTCGTATGCGGCGATGTGCAACGAGGGAAGGCGGCCGGGACGCCGCACCGCGAATGCCAACAATTTATGGTGACACACGCGCCGGTGACGACCGAGCGCGTTCCCGTTGACGTCGCAACTTAGCCGGATAATCGTATGCGATATACATATATGTATAACATTTCACTTTTTCTTATGTCGTTTAATATAAAACAATTTTGGTGTTAACTCAGTCGTACAACAGGTCCCGTTACATATCGCGACATTCGCCATTTTACACTCTAGCGCGTCGAAGCGTACATATCTATTATGTGACTAAGCTATTATAATCGTTTCAGGTAGTCGTATATTTGAACACACCGGACTAGTCAAATCGCGTCAACGTCGGAATGTAGCGTCCATTTTTTTTAAATTATTATTTCGTTTCACCAATTCCTCGTGGCGTATGTGTCGCGCGATAACCTATAAGTAGTAGTAGTAGTAATAATAATAATAATGTTAAGCGTGTATAATATGGTCACTTATATTGTTACAACGTAGGGGCGAGGGCGGGGGGGGGGGGGGCTAAGGACAGTTACAATTGTAAAACGTAAAATAGAGCAGTGATAGTTTAGTCGTTTGAAATTCAACCACCCACTCCGGGGGTCCGGGTTCGACCCGGCACGCGCCTCCGACTTTTTACGTGCGTTTATTATGACTAAAATGACTAAAAATTTAAACATCGTGACAACCTTAAGAGATGTTATAAAGTATATAATATTGTCTGAGGTGTGTGGAGTCCACCAATCCGCATTCGATCAGCGGGGTAAGCTATGGCCTAAATCCCTCTCGCTACGAGGAGAGACCCGATCCAGCGGTGGACCAATAAAAATGGAGGGGAAAAAAAACTGAAAAGGAAACCGTACCGGCGGGGTCGTTCCGTGTCGGGGCGCTCGCCCCTCCACCTCGAGCTGCTGTACATTATTGGACTCCGTTTTCAACGGAAACCATATATATATATATATATATATATATATATATATATATGTATGAGCGTCGCCCGCTCAGTTCCAC
>DWEM01001757.1:0-13497 GCA_018245935.1 Agara belti belti
TGCGGTTTTTTTTAACAGATAGAGTGATTCAAGAGGAAAGTTTATATGTATAAGAATATGTGTAGTGATACGTCGAGGTGAACTAATCACACATTTTACGAAATTCTACCTCCAAAGGGAATTGCGGAGGCGGGGGCGGGATGAAGTCGCGGGCAAAAGCTAGTTAATTATAAATTCTTATCGGCGGCTTTAACGAACTTCGGAATTTATAAATGCAGTCATAGGTACAAAGAAATATTTACCGCATGACTGCACTAAAAATAAAGACAACAATAAATCTGGTGTGTTCGCAATAGCGCAGTAATGAAACCCGTTTGTCCGCGTAATGTGCGCGCAGGATAACGTCTAATATGAAATAATACGAAGGCGTCGTTATATCTTGCAGTCCGTCTTCATTTATGAGACGGAACGATATGTTGGAGGGCAATAATGTAATAATAGTCGTGATTAGCGGCAGTGTACTAAAGCTAGGGTCCAACTGAGAAACGACACCTTTGCACCTACTTCGGACCTGGTAACGGCGCTTGCTTGCTCTGGTTTGTGTGCCGAGATCACATGCGCTCTAAGTCCGCTGTCGTAGAATAGCCTGAGGCTCGCTCAAAGCGGATCAGTGATAGCTAAAAGATGAATGGGGTTTATCATGTGTATATATGTTAAATATCACACGTTCTATCGGTAAAGGAATACATCGCTAGGAAACCTGTTCTCTGAGGTTGATGAGGTCTACCAATCCGCACTTGACTAGCAAGTTGATTATAGCCTGAAGCCTTTTCAATATTTTCAAAATAGTTTTTTGATGAAATACTATATGATACAAGAATTTAAAGAAGTATTTTCAAGGATATATGCGTAGGTGTACAAAACTAAATATAAAATATTTTTAAGTGTCAGATGTCAATTCAGATAAATAAATTGCCACATATGGATTTTTAGTCTTAGTCACGTAATCCTTGAAAGTTTTACACCTCTACTGGATATTTTATTTCAAAAGAGCCCCATTAACAAAACTGGGGTGGTTGCACTGACCGTAGGGGTGATCCCGTTTTGTCATTGGGGAACATGTTACGCGTGGTCTAATAAATACTTTTGCATGAATGTTTACCCGCATTAGGTATTTCTAGTAATACATTTTTCTTTTATTGGTAACTTTCAGGATTATCTATGCCTCAGAGTAGCCAACGTTAATATTGCGATTCGATGTTTGTCGATACACCCAACATTTGATGGATTAGCAACATACAGCCTTATCCTTTTCGTTCTAAGAGGAAACCCGTGTCCACCAGCGGACCGATAAAAGGACTAATGATCGGGTATTGATTAATTATTTTAAAATTTGCCCTTCAAATTCAATAAAGGTCAAATATTGTATTGAAATGTAACTATTCATATTTTTTTTAGTACACCTATTTACATGTAGGTACGCAATTGATCGAAAATTTTGAAATGATTCTCCCACTAATACAAAAGGTATGTATGGTTAATAAAGGCTACAAATACTCTCTATCAGTACTATGTGTTTTGTGATAATTATTTTTTATAAGCACTGGCGTGTAGAGGCTAGGCCATGAGTTACCGGCCGTGTGGCGAGTTCGATACGCGGCTTAGTTTGACACTTGACAGATTTATGAGCTTTCGAAATTCGCTGTTCCGAGTAGTCAATTTAAGGCTTATGCGAACTTGGACCAAATATTTAGTAGTAGTCTTGGGAAATACAGAAGCTCTAGTACAATACCTGAGTCATACAGTGTTCTTCATAGTCACATTTGAAATGATCGATTTAGCTGCTTTCATTTGCATATGGGGTAATAATCCTAGGCAAACATTAAATGTGATATACATTTCTGAAGTTTAGCAGTAAGTAAGTGGGTGCAAAGGCTATCGTATAATTTACCGGCCGCGTGGCGCGCTCGATACGCGGCTTACTTTGACGCGTGACAGATTTATGAGCACTCAAAATTCGCTCTGTCGCGTACCCAATTTAAGGCTTGTATGGACGAAAGCGACATCGCTGGCTCTGGTCAACTTGGCAGGATTTTTAATCGAAAAATTAAGGTAAAATCTTGCAATTAAAAGTAAATGTGTTGCACGAAAAGCACGACGTCTGAATATTATGAAAGCAGTACCTTAAAAATGAAAATGGAATGTCAAGTAAAATTAGAACTGTCAAATACATACTGAGATAATGTTGAAATATGTACATTATTTGTTAAAAGAGTAAAACTTGATGAATACGAATTTATACGTAAGACGTAAAGATTAAATATAATGTGCAACATTGTTCTGTTTATTATTTTGTCATCTACAACAATGGCAATTAAATAATGGAATTTATTGCAAACCGCCTAATGCTTTATTACTGAACAAAAGGCAGCAGCTCACCTATTTCGATTTGTTAATAACATTTCCACGGGCTTTAGTGACCATAGCACATAAATGTTTAATAAGAATCGTGTTTTGCTAGGTTTTTTAACCCTTGTTTATCCAAAAATCTTTCAGCATGCCAGTTATCGCAGTGAAACAGCGATCGATTACGTCGCAAGGACGGCGATAAAACGTTTTATTGCTTCCTTAAAATTCGCCAAAAATCAACAATTCAATTCTATGCGAGTCATAAAATAAAAAGATGGATTCCAAATCGGAGGCCCTACTATTTGACAACTTTACAATGTACTTATTGATTGCGATAGTGAGATTCAAATGAGTTATAGTTTACGTATTAATTTACAGCCTATCTTTAATATAAACATACATATATTATATTAAAATGGAGCCCAATTTAATATTTGTATACGATATAACCTTCCTGAGTATTCAGCATCGTATTTTTAAATGCTATATAGTACTTAATAAAATATAATAATTTCCAAGTTGTTTACAAAAATGAAAGGATAAGCCCCGATTAGACATGTAACAGTCGAACAGATCGAGAACGAATAGTAGATACTTGGACAAACTCTCGTAAAAATCTTCCGATATTTTCCGCGCAATCGGTTTAATGTCCTATGAAAGATGAATAGGTAAGATATACTATTGTTATAAGACGGATATATACGGGTTGGGATTCCAACATCACAACGTACTGTGCTCTATACTATCAGTTCTAATCGATACAGAAATGAATATGAGTATTCTAACGTATGAATAATATAAAAAAACATATCCTTCTCGTGGCATTACAAGTTCATTCTCGTGAAGTGACTGAATAATAAAATAACAGCGAGGTATATTCCAGCTGTCTGCTATGATGAGTTAATTAGAATAATGAATTAATGTTACGGTATTTTCCAATAGTCAGCTATGGCGAGTAAACTACATGCACTGTTGTGACTTAAAAGGTTGTTAGAATTTATTCTATCCGTATCAGTGAGCACAAAAAGTGTCACGTAATTCTATTACGAACGCTACGGTATGATATATCACAGGGAATTACACCATACCACACCGTTAATCAACATTTATACATCTAACACACTGTGATGCAAATTAACCTAACAACAATAGCAATAACAGGTCTTTCAGCTATTGCCATATCATCATCAACGCTACCATTATGCGCTATAACATCAACACTGCTGATAAGCGACGTACTCGTAAATGCGTAATCGACTCATTATAGCCATCGCGCTACCCGCATGCGTTACAGAGAGATAGCAGTGAATAAATTTCATCGGTACAGAATCACAATAATTCAAAACACCGCATCGTATTAATCAGCGCTAACACCTGAGAGATCACGAGCTTGTTAGCGTAACGCAGTCGAAGTGTAAGCGGGTTGACCGTTTGTCAGAATGCAAGCGCGTTTGACGAGCGTTCCTTGGCATTAAGAGGAAACATTTATTTAAGCTCTTTAATGTAAACAAACACCCACGTATAAAATAAGGCACTTCGTTCCAAATAATAATGATATAAAATAGATAAATAGCAGAAAACTTAAAACATTTAAAATAAATATGTGTATAATGAAAAAGGGTAAAGATTTTATCATATATACACAGACCCTGTAATGAACATTTCAGGATCGTAATCATTTAAATCAGTAATTCAATTTCAGGTACTTGTAAAACCCATAATTCAAAATAGAATAGTTCGTATTGAATGCCTAATTATTTTCTCTTATTAGGCCTAACTTATGACGGATTGCCACGATGACTGATTAAGAATCAAGTGGTTCAGAAAAATAAATATTCGTTAAGTTTGTTGTACAGTTGAGATTTAAAATTGGAAGAACTTTTTCTAGCTGGCACTAAGACCATACTCCTTTAAGGTCTCAATAACGTATGCTAATTGCGCGGTAGAGCGTGTAATGCGGGCTTAAGGATCAAATTATCCGCAGTTAAGTCTGTCTTATAGATCGAGTGGAGCGTGCGTTTTCTTTACCTCATATTTTTTTAAAGCACCGAGAAACACATTTACGTGTGAAATAATTGCAAAAGTACGGTAGAGATTCCATTCAATTCCATTGTAATCTTTGATGTCTAATAAATTTTAATAGGTACCTACTATTCAGAAGGGATTCACTTGGCCCAATTGGGCCAGTGGAATGCAGATGGTTTCAGCGATATGTTCAATATACGACTGGTATCTCTGTAAAAAAATATTGTTCTTAGCCATTTTCAGGTTTTTAAAGTGAATTACGTGATTATAATATGTATCAAAGGATGATTTCATTTTTTGGTTAGCAAAACGACATACTTGGAATATGTAACCAAGTGGTACGAGGAATACTAGTTTTCTGATGTTAAGTGCTATCATAATTACACCTGTATTTAATTAAAAAAATGGAACATCTACTTGAGATATTTACCAACTCCTTTGGATAAAGTTGGAACAACCTGATCTTAGTGTATCTAGGTCAAGCACCTAGAACCGAAAATTTAGCGGCTAAGTCAGCCGCGGTACTTCTATATGCGAATCGAGATAAAGCGTTGTAGCGTGATAAAAATAGAACATTGTGTTTCTTATCGCTGGCTCTGAGACCATACTACAACTGGCGGGCGGTCCCAACAACGCATGCTAATTGCGAAACGGAGTGTGAAATGCGGGTTTAGCGATCAAATTATCTGTAGTTTAGCCTGAGTTATGGATGATTAAAACCTGTCGTTTAATTCTCCATTACGGAGACTGCCTCGTTAACGTTAACGGTAATGGTTAGTGGTCGACCGATCGATAGGTGCAGACTAATTTCGAGGTCATTTTGTTAAAATTTTGCTGGATATTTTTTGTTTAATTCTATTAAAACTCTACTTTATCGTTTATTACTACAGTTAATATCAAAATAAGTAAATGAATTAAAGGTAACTTGATCATTTACCATAAGTAATCTTAATGAATTTCATTTATTACGTAGATATACATTTTAATTTTTTTTTACTTTTGTTCAGTGAATGCTAAAATCATTTTTTTTAAATTATGTATATTACATAGCGTAGAAAAACTTTACATTGCAATTTTCATACCCTCTGTTTAATTGTTTTAAATTATACAACAAAACGAAAATCGATAGAGATCTTTCAGTACAAAACGATGTTTTTGTTATAGGTCGCAATTTAGAAGTACCTACCTACATTTGTTAATCACACATCAATGATATATTTGTGATACATGCAGAGAAATATACATTATATATACTGAAGAACATCATCATGCGTAATAGTAGCTCCCGGAGGTACATTAGCTGCCAGCGGGAGTCCGAGTGTGGGCGGGTAATTGGCGATCCCGCTGCGCTGCGTACGGGGCCCACAAATTATGTGTCGAGTTATGATGACGGGTACTTATTTTGTATTCTGATAATTGCTATTATTTATTTTCCTTTTCTTTAAGCTTCTAGCTTTCTGTTAGATAAATAATAAAGATTAGTTTTGGCTATCTGATGATAATGTTACATTTATGCTATCAACGCAATATGATCATACAGTACTTCTATGTACGCTCCAACTTTTCTTATTCTTTCTGGTAATATCTTAACAAGTATTTCAAACTACACAACTATGTCAATCATATTATATTAATAAATTTTTTTAAACATAAATATCTTTATTCATAATTTAAATGATGATGACACTCAAAGATCTCTCGAACTGCTCAAGACTTGCAAACATGAAGCGCCCGAGAACATGAAGATATGGCATGATAACTAAACAAACAAACAATCATGTTACAAATTCGCAAATAAAAACAAACAAAAAATCCTTACGTCGTGAACGAACTACTGAATAAACGCTGAAATCGCTAGACATTCGCGACAAAAGCTGAACTATTCAGCTCCTACAAATATCTCAGGACGCGCCGTACTTGCAGTGCAAATGAGAGTTGTCATCGACTCGATATAGCGGTGCACACAATTGGTGTTGACAGGCGGGGATATTACAAAGGATGCACCTGCGTCTCGATGTCGAGAGACGCTGACGCCAGTGGCGTGGCGCTACCTTGCTGTAGGGTTCGCTGCAAAAATGTACGTAAACAAATGAAAACAGAAATTAAATTCATATAACTATGATCTTAGAAATCTACCGCAAAGTAAACATGATATTTTAAGTATGCGTGCAATATAAGATATAAACATACCTAGAATAAAAGAAGTCAAATAGCTTAATTTTAAATGAATCGGCTGTTACAGAAAACATCGACCAAACCCTTGGATATTAGGGAGAAGTAGACAAGGCCTACAAGCGTGCATGTAGTTATAATATCATTGCAATATTATTTCATTCGGAGTCGGAGCCAAAATACTTTAAATATAATTCAACAATTTAATATTTAAAGAGAAATAATTTTGCTGCTGACGGTCTGACAAATAGGTTAGGCTTTTCTCTCCCAGTTCGGTTCATTGCGAGCGTACGCTTCTAATTGATTCCCGCTCGTTTCTGTGTGATTGTAATCATAGTTGTAGTTCAGATGTCCGTCGTAGTCGAATTCTAATTTCTTACAGTTTCACTAATATCTAACTTGGGTTTGTTGTGGTTTACGGTTTTTTTTCTCGCCTTGCCTATCATTGATTTCATAACGCTAGAACTAATCATAGGTATTCAGCTTTAGTTAATAATATGTAGTAGATTTGAAATGTGAAATTTCAACAATAGATTCATGATGTGAATTGACGATCAATTTAAAAGAGTTAACGTTAAAATGTTGGTAAAAATGAATACAAAATTATAAGGTCTTTTGCTTTGGTGTCTCTCTTGAACACAAATATCAAAGAGGAGCGTAAGTATATAAGGATCTTTAGTAACAGAAATAGGTCGAACGGCGATGCTTCTATAGTCGAACTCCAGAAAAAGGGGTTCTACCACATATAAAGCCTCTTTTGTTTCTTTCACGAAGCCGAATCACTTTTCGTAAGCTATTAATAAATATCAAAGAGATTCTCTTTTTTAGTTGACCTAGTAGTGGGTTTATAACTGCTCCGTTCTGTACGTATTTTCTACACATAGTGTTAAAATACTCGGTTGAGCACATTTCCTGCAGTTACTAAGATAACAAATCCAATTCCAACTCCAGGCAGCCACCAATTACTTTCAACTGGGATTAAACAAAAAACAGAAAAAAGGGTTCTCGATACAAATTGAAACGTATTCGAGCTAGTAGAGAATACTAGAAAGGATATTCCGACAAAGACTGTCATAGATTAACTAAACTAAAAAGAAGCCCGCGTCGCCTTAGCGATTCCATCGTCAATTGCACCCCGGTGGGTATTCAAAGCGATCCAACTATTCAAAGATCATGACCGTGGATGTCACTGGTGCAAAATGTAAGGAACTAGCGGGCGTCTTCGTAAGTAACTTTGGTGACAAAGAGATGTGTCTAAATCACAGTCGACACAAACATCTGACTAAGCTGGCACTTAGATAAGTAATTGCAGGTAATAATATTAATATTTCCATACCACCATGCATGCACCCAATAAATGTCTGTTTTCAGAAATTTTCAAAACTTCTGATGGATTATATTTATAATACGCATGGAACACGATCGTAGAGGAATATTCTTGCTTTATTTTTTTTCTTTCTTTAAACTCAAATGTGAATTACCCGACCCTCTTAAGTCTATCCATTGTACCAAAGGCAAGAAGCAATGCAGGCGGCGAAGGTAAAAAAAACCTGTCTAGAGGAGGTAACAATGGTTAGAAGGTCGTTCGTGAGGTAGACATCGCAGATTTGTAAGGCCTTTCTTATTTAGTTTTCTTATCCGTTACCCCTTTTCAGATTTGTAGAGTTCTGTGACTGGTGCATAGAATTGGAAGCGAAGAGCGTGAAATGAATATTTTTAATACTTGCACTAAAAGCCTTTGTTTTTCGAATTCTTCTGCGAAGATCTTAAAAGCCAATCAAAATTTAATTTTAAAATATCTGAGATTTGTATAAAGTGTTATCAAATTAGTGCCGTTAATCAACCTTAATATTATATTTTTTTATTCATAATATAAAATCACAGCTACCGTTATCTGTAAGCTTACATGTTCGTTTAGGATTCAAAGCCCAATGTTAATATATGCTAGTGATTATTAGAAAGTTTTCACAATAACATTGGCACTAAATCTTGGCAGAAATACATACAAGTCCTTGTAGAGTCGTGAAGCAAAAAAATTATAATTTAAATACTCCGAGGTGCATGCAAAACTTTGTGCATAGATGAAATTATTCATTTTCACACGTAGAGCATTAGCAGCAGCTGAGAAAAGTGCACTCGAATTAACGCGGCCAAGTTATGCGGAGTATGAAAATACGTTAAAAATAAACGAGATGCGCTTTAAAATTCCTGTCTCTTAAAATATTAACGCAAATATTTTACACGTAATGTAATGAACACACCGCGACATGTCATTGATTACGCCTCAGCAAGCTCATTTCAAATTACGCCGGATGTGGGAGCTCAGTTGACGTCTTAATGAAAAATTCCCCGCCATACTTCTGTTCCTGTTAATGAACTCACCTGTATTCAAAGAAATGAAATGAAAGTCCATAATGAGCTCGCACTCAAAGCACACACGTCTCGGCTTCTTTCTAGGAATTTCTTTTTAAAATAAAGAAGTCTGAGACGCTCGTAAATGAATTGGCGAGGTCGCGCTCCAGGTCGAATGAGCCGAGCCGTGCGCTGAAAGAGTCTGCGCTGAACCGTGCGTTGAATAAGCCGCGCTAAGTTTGAATGGGCTCGAGTGTGCGGAAGTGAAACCGTGCGTTCAGCATTTAGAATTTACTAGATAAATATTACATGCGTTTTTAACGTCCGCGTTCTCGTAAGCTGGAGTAACGGTGGGTTCATCTTGCAAAGTATAAAACATATTAGAAATGTATCAGACCGACTTCTATTTGTATTGTTGAGATAATATTTGGTTGGTTCTTGTAATTATGTAAAATTTATAAGCGAAAATATATAATTGCACTTGCAATTGGACGAAAAAAACAAGTAGTATTTGAGATGAGTTATATAACTTTAAAGAGTGTTGTTATTACTTGAAAAGTGAATTCAACCGCTTTGCATATTTGTAACTTCTGTCCAGATTATGTTTTTAGTGGATACAATATATTGCAGCTAGGCAAGTTTGTCGGCAGTACAGGAAAAGCTTTCGCCGCCCAATCGTTTGGATTGTTGTAATAAATTACATTGTTAATTGTTTCAGGTTTTTGCTGATTCTACAATAAGAAAGGTAAGCGGCTATTAAAGATTATCACTGAGATATTATCAGTTCCGCCTGCTTCTATATCTTCTTCATCCGCCTTCTTCTTCTTCATTATCTTCCGAGATTAGAATTTGTCATATATATCTACAAGGAAATAAAAAATAAGGTGAATCTGGTTGTTTTATTTTTTCAAAATTATTGCATATAAATCTTGCGCTAGTAAAATCTAGGTCAGAGATCCATTAATGCGGTTGTAAATGAGAGGAACATTTCACGTAGAAGTGACATTTCACTAGTGGACGGAAGACGTTTTAGTCATCATTTCTCGCAGTTTCCGTTGAATGTTTAAATGCTGATAATTACAGTTACAGTTCTACTGACTGCATCTATCTATTGTTTATCAAAAACGGAATTGAATAAAACGCAAAACGTTTAAACCAAGATACATATTTTTATCAAATAAAACCAACCGTCTCCTCTTAAATATCGAATTCAGTTCGGAGCCAAGCGTTAGGAAGAGGCCTATGTCGTATGGTCCTTTGGAGTTCCCGGAGTCATCCGTATAGAGCCGAGGAAGGCCAACGAGGGAATTTTATTGGCTAAAAATCTTTCGTAGTCCAGTTATCTGTTTAAAGGCATCGCGGTACCTTTTGAAGGTTCTCCCCCCATTACCAAAAAACAAAAGATAGGTATAACGATGTAATTTATCGAAAATCTATTTTATTTTGTAATCTAAATATTATGTTACTACATTTTCAATAATGTCTTTATGGAACTACGTATGCAAGACTTGGCTTTATCGGTTTAATTTGGTATAATATATTAGTAAAGCCATGAGTTGTTTTTGGGAAAATTATTATTTGAAATAGTAAACCTTTTTGGAAACACCATAAAAATGAATATAAAACAAGTTACTCCCCGCTCCTTTCCCATGTGACATATCCTAGAACAATTCAGTCCTGTAATGTTACACTTTTGCTGTTACGATCTTGACAAACGTAAGAGCGCTTTAAAGCGCTACCTCGGCTGTTTGCAGCGCTAATTAATCTTTTACCGAGGCACCGTGCTCTAAACCAATTACGTTTTCCAGCCGAAAACTCGCTGTTTTTCAACGACTACGCCAAATTGCTTTACACGAGGGCTTTGAAGTGTTAAACGCTTATTAAATTTCAAAGCTCTAAAGGGAAATATTGTAAGCATCTTGCATGCAGACACCGGATTCGGCCCAGTTCTGACTTTAATTAGAGCAACCGATGTGGGATTTTTTGCCATGTGATACCAGATTTTAATTTATTTTGTTGCCATTTCAGATTAAAATATCCATTAGCTTGAAAGTAATAATTTAAAAAATAAATTCAACAGAAAACATTTCCGAATTGAATATAAAGTCAAATCAAAATGGTGTTATTTAAGTATTTTTTTTGTGTTTTAATAGTGATTATGCATAATTAAATACTAACAAATTTACCTATCAATTATGTCATATCACATGTAACGATAGAGGGATGGTTTAATTAAAAATACAGCGTTAATTCCCAACTTGTTTATTGTTAGACAACAGTGCTAATTACGAATTAATTTGCAACGCCTCCTTGATTAAACCCCGGTTAGGGCGTATATCTTGTTTGTAAAGGCTTTTTGCACCGTCTCACAACTCGATAGATTGTAATTAGTAAGGGCTAAGGAGGCAAATAATTAAAATATCTAATTAAAAGCGCCCACATTTGTCAAGATTAGAACTACGCGTTCAGTACCCACGTTTTTGTTGTTTAGAATTTTGGAAACTGGCATTTTAAGGTTCTACCAACAAATTTGTATTAGACAAATTAACTAAGCAAATAGAAAAATGAACAGTTATGTAATAATATATTATTGTATTGGAAAAGTTTGTTACTAAAGTACTTGATAAAATGTTCCATAAACATAGAAAATTTCAATTTACTTAAGATGATATTTTTAAATATTGTAATATTCCTTATATTTAACGCATTTAAGAACTTTCAACAAATTATTTTGGGTACAAACTGCCGAAAAGTAATTTAGCAAACTACGCGACTCTTTTACCGAAAATGAGTAATTTCCCTAAAATTCCCAATCACTCAGTAGCCGCTCATCTGAAGCTGAAGTTGAAGTTAAGTTGAAGTTCGACAACTATCCGCCTCGAGCAGCGCGGGATGCCGTGAAATTAATTTACCCCAACTTTCCGCATAACGGCGCTTCGGAAACTTGTTAGTGATTTATTTTCTTGATGATTAAGTTTTTTTTCATTTGGGTTCTATTGATTACTATCTGAATGGATAAGACAATATTACCTGCAAGGTGTACGTAGGTGTAGAATTTTTTTTCGTTGTCTTAGTCGCATTTAAAGAAATTATTACATAATTAAAACATTTTATCATTCTGACTATTTATAAAAGCTCATAAATCAACTCCATCAGTTGTTTGAGGATCCAAAAATTCGAAATGTTGCCGCATCATCACGACAATACTTTTGACTTTTGTTGTAACTAGAACCCAACTCATATAAGGAATATATATGTAACCATTTTATAATTCGGATATTTCACAAACAGCGACCAATTCCCGAACTTATCACTCGCAGACCGCAATCGTTGGGAGCACGTGCGTCTTGCGAAATTTACTACACGCCACAATAAGTCCGCGTCCCGGGGGAGGTCGGGGTAAATTATGTATTTTATTGTCCACGGATCCAATTTCATAACCCGTGGAGCGGGATGCGTACCGTCTATAATCGATGCGATCCTATTACTGCCGAATCTGAGAATTCGGGTTGTTTATTTCTTAGATTGGCTCAGAAGGTCCCCAAATATTATGGTCCAATGATAAAATGTTTCGGTCCAATTGAAATAAAATTGAATTTTATAGATTATATTATATACCTAGACAAAAATAAAGTATTATCAGATCGGTAAAGTTGTGCGACGATTGATAACAAAATATTTGAATATGGCTGTTAAAGAAGTACCGTCTCATTGATATTTATGATGCTACAGAGAAGTTTGGATTACATTGACTCGTTATACATTCCCTTATAAAGTTTAAACACAAATTTAATTTTCATGTACTAGCCATCCACCCAGAATATGAAGCTGAGTGAGCAAGTTGGAAGTGCGTTAGTGGCGACATCTCTTCAAACGGTGGCACAGCTGTTTAATTATCTACTGTGGGTATAGACGATTTCGACACTAGGAGACAACTTGGTCCCAGTTTGACTGCGTGTGGCTTCAGTATCGGCGATTAGCGGAAATTGTTAATAATTAACTAACAGGATCGTTTTTCAGGTATATTTTTATTATTTGCCAAGGTATATGTCACATTTTCGTGCGAAACGAATGGTACTGTAAAAACTGCGGGATTACAGTATTTTTTTACAAAACTAAAAGTGGACTAGGTTAAGATTGAAAAAGAGATGACGATAAAAACATACTTTATATTTTCTAATAATGTAGTTACATACAGTTTTAACTATGTATAAATATAAAGAGCAAGATAAAGTCGTTCATGCAATCAATTATACGCGACATTTTACAATAGAATGCGTAATCATGACTAGTCTGTAGTTTTATTGAAATGTACAAATTATTCAAACAGTACAATACGCTGTAACTAAGGCCGAGCCTTTATCTGTCCCGTCTGACCGCACTGGCCATAAATTCTGACACAATATTTCGGTTTCAGCCCCATCGAAGTTTCAACGGGTGTTATGGTATCACACTATAAGTTATACACTGCGAATATTATACATTATTATATGTAGCATAATTTTTGTTAAGCGTGGATTAATAATAGGTATAAGATTTAAGTTTTTGCATTTATGAGACTGTTATATTTTATACTGAGTATATGATTACTATTTAGAT
>DWEM01001758.1:0-13493 GCA_018245935.1 Agara belti belti
TGTGTTTAATAGATATAAATTTCAGGAAGACATTTTTAAGTAGACGTAATGCGACTTTACAAATTAAAACTCTACTTGAAGTTTAAATTCGTTTATGTACTGTGCTTCTTGGTGATAGTGAGACATGGCCCTGCCGAGTGAGCGCTACCGCTCGGTTTCCAGCCAAATTTGCATAGATTTACGTAATCTGACCCTGTGTTATCTCCGGTTAACAACGGGCAAGACTCTCTTAATTGTTATTATTATAGCTGCCTCCACTGCCATTTTTAATTGCCCGTTTAATTACAGCGCAGTTGAAGCTTCAAAAATATAAGCGAAATACACTGAATATTTTATTCAACTTAAATACACAATTAGGTAGGTAGGTACAGGAAATGCTGAAGTTGGGAAATTTGAATCTTTCTCGAGAGATAAGCCTACGAATTAAAATTGGTGTATAAATTATAGCGGGACTTTTGGTTTGACGCTAGTAGATGATAATTTTATTATATGAATGTCCCCATAACTGTAGTACTGGTCCATTGGTCCAGTGGTTAGTGGCCTAGAGTGACGAGGTTTCGGTTGTGGATTTGAACCTCACCCAGGACAAATATTTGTCGGTTTATATGTAACTCTAATAATTCTAATTCTAACCGCAGGTATATTTAAGCATACTTTTTATAATACACATTTATTTATATAATTATACTTTTTGTACAAAAACATAAAACCGCTACTTAATAAAAAAAAACTGAAATTATATATTGATGATTAATTGATGTAAGTATTGATACTTTTTTGATCCCATGCAACAAACGTAGAACAGATGAGTTGAACACGTTCCAGCAACTATCTATGAAACAGTATAAATACAAACAGATAGAACATGTACTAGAATTTACGCACAATGTAATTATTACGTACTTTATTCTGATTATGTAGTACTAGTTCTTTTTACAATCTAATTCCAGTGGCATAACAGCGTATAGACTAAAAAAAATTACGAAATAAAAATAATATTAACTTGATTTAATTTTTTTATTACCCACGTTTATTTTTGTTTAACATCTACATCTGTAACTACAAGATTGGCCAATAATAAATCACGTCTGAATTTTTAAAATAGGTCTTCTGTAGTATATTATCAACGAGCTCCACTGAACACTGACATAATCCGTAAGAGTTCTATGTGTATTATAGTATACTAGCTTTTGCCCGCGACTTCGTCCCGCGCATATATTATTATACATATTAACCTTCCTCTTCAATCACTCTATCTTTTAAAAAAACCGCATCAAAATCCGTTGCGTAGTTTTAAAGATTTAAGCATACATAGGAACATAGGGACAGAGAAAGCGACTTTGTTTTATAGTATGTAGTTGTTGTATGATAAAATTAGCAAAATATTTACACTATTCACTTCCATGCGACATGTAATTCCGCGTGGAGCACAATTTGGCAGTGCGCTAAATAGGGCACGGAGAGACGCCAGAGGATACCTTATCGCCAAAATTGGCCGTTACGCTTTGTACTGAACTCTTCTAATCGCACCATCTAACACGTTTATTCAGCGGCCGACGCGGGCTATCCAGAATGTAGCGTTAAATAGCCTATTTTTAACAGACTTCAAAAAGGAGGAGGTACTCGATTCGTCTGTATTTTTTTCATAACTATGATTTCTTTTATAGTATCTAATTTAAATGTCCATAGTCTTAATATGTCAATCGTCGGGGCTGCAGTCCCGGGACGAGCCCGTCGCCGGTGCCGGTCGCGTTCCTTACGGATCCCGGTGCCTCCTAACGTGCGCCGGATGGTGATCGGGAACTTTTAGCGGGTAGAAATCCCACATGCCCCGAACGCCTCCCCGGTACCTCGCGCCTATCTTTCGTAGATTTCTCCGGGGCATAAAGTATGACAACTTTATTCATGTGCTATACTGTATGTTTGTTGCCAAATAAAACAAAGAAAATTATTCAAAAAATACCTTATTAAACTTAATTTAATGAACATTCTGTTTCACTCGCAAACTATTCAACACGGAACATTTTAGACGTTTAAAGCAATAAGCTTATTAATTGAATTTAAAATAAACATAATATTTTACCGATTATCAAAACTATATAATTTCTAAGTACCTATGTAATATATAGGTATAATATGTTGGGACACCCTCAAACGCGACCGTCTGTTTCCAAAGGCAGAGCTTATGCTACGGTAGCCAGACGACTGATAAACTACACAATATATTATATATGATCGCCAAGCATCAAGTCCATTTCTCACAAATCTACAATGATTTGGCACGAAACCCGATCGACTGCTTTACTACCTTGAAACAAAGTAGCCTGTCGCCTGTTACATCACGGGCTCGTGGTGACGACCCAGCGGAACGTTAAAAACTTTTCATACATAGTATTACAATGTTCACCACGCCTAACGTTACATGCGGCCTACAGTGTGGGAGTGGTGTTTACATGGAGAGTGGATAACGGCAGAATTGGCTTCCCTTCCTAAAAACTAGTGTCACTGATCCACCTGTGGTTTCTTCTTCCGCGCCGAGCGTTTCGGCGTCGCGTCTCCAACGATCTCTTTGGCCGCATGCACGGTCGGAGTGGGCATGCTCTTGCGGCGGCTTCTCGTCATCACCGGACTGTGATCTTCGACCGTATTCTCCACGACGAGGCTCTTCTTCGTGCTGTCTTTCTTCTTCTTCTTCTTCTTCTTTATATTTTCCTTCTCACACTCTTCTTTTTTATATTCCCTATCATCCTCGCCGTTGTCCACGATGACTTCCTTGATGTCGAATATGTCTTGTGTTCCGTCGATGCTGGTGTCCTTGTCCGCGTCCTCGTCGAAGAGGACTTTGACAGACTTTCTGCTGCTGGACTTCCTCGTGGACGGCTCGTTCTGCGACTTCAAGATGCTGCGGCCCGGCGTGGCGTTCACGTCGAGCGGCGTCAGGAGTACTCGGGACTGGAAATTGATTTGAATGAGATTTAATTCTAAAAGCAAAACAATATCTATATTTCAATATAAGTAAACCTATTTAACAACCTAGACATTAATCGACATTTGTCAAGACCACTCTACTAATACTTTTATGATAATCTTTTAGGACGACATAACTTGTGAGTTGTGACCTATCGCAATTATCAAATATTAATTCAAAATTATTCATATTTACATTCAGAATGAACGATAGGCGGAGTGCCTGGCAAGTTGTTAACAAGGCTTTTTGTAATCATACCTTTTGAACGTCCCGAGTCATCGATACCCGCTAATCCTATTAACTTCAGGGCATAAATAGATCTCGACACTGCGAGGCATGGATTCAATCCACAAGCCTGCAGATCTAAAGACGTGAATCGTATGTAATCATATGTAATTACCTACGTTGATACTACTAGCCACGTATAACGTATAATAAAATGCATGACAAATGTATATTGTGGCGCCATCTGTTGGCATAATTTGTAAATTTGGTTAATAAATAGTGGAGGCGGATTGCGGTTGCAGATGAAGACTTAGCTCAACTGGCACGCACCAACATCCTTTCCTGTGACTATTTAATTCAGTATTTACATTGGACATATAATAATCACCTCGACAAAGTCACTGTCATTTTCCAAATTCTTCCCAATTAAAGACACACGCAACATTGCCAGCGAAGCTCTATTCTGTAAAACGGAAATGCCAGATTTGAACTATACATTTTTGTATTTGAATATGACACAGATTTGATACAAACACACAAAAAAATGCCAGCGTACCTTGGACACAGATTTCTTAGCCTCACTGGACAGAACCGCTTTCAACAGGCTGGGCCGGTGGCGGCTGGGGGTCGAGGGTGCGGACGAGCGCACCGGCGACCGCACACAGAAGAAGCCACCCTCAAAAGTTTTGTCGCTTTCCATCGCGGGCTTCACTGAGTCGGCTAATTGGGGAACGTCTTGAGCTTGCGAATCTTGCTTCTTGGCTTTTCTAGCAGCTGAAAACAAACCATCGTCTCAACAGTATAATAAAAGTGAGCAGACTGCATTATTTTACATCGTTGAAATTTTTTCAGAACATAATGTTCTTACTTTTGTTTTTACAAATAATAAAACACTGACCCGCTATCATGTCCCTGATGCGGCTGGAGGCGGTAGGCGCGCGAGGTGCGGGGCGCGCGGCGGACGCACGGGAGACGGGCCGGGGACGGGGCGCGGGCCGCACGTCCTCGCACCAGTTGCGCGCGCGCATGTCCTCCAACTTCTTGAATCGCATATCCACATTCTCCACCTGACATCCAAATGGAAGGCCATTACTTCACGTATATTAAGCACTGTGTGTTACAGCATAAGTTCTTAGGCATCAAGACAACGAACTCAAAGAGAAAATGTTGATGTTGATGTTAAATCACATAAATTGTTTATATATTTAGGTCTCAAATTTATCAAGCAGATTTTCTATTCTTGGGAGTCACATTGATCCTAGCTTTTGTCATGATTATTTAAAAGACTTTTGACTGATTCGAAATTAAATCTATTTAATTATTTAAGGTAAGTATGTCACCTGCATGAACACCATGTCCCAGAACCCATGTAAGTCTGCTGGTGTTACAAGCCTCTGGCCGGGCTCGGGACACTCGCAGCTCGCCAGTAATGAAGCAAACTGTTGCAACTTCTTGGACATCAACAGTCGAGCCTGGCCCACAGCGCCCAGCACGGCTTCCTGGTGATACAATCATACACAAGCCCATGTAAATACACAGTTATAGATACTTATATGACAACATATAAACAAACAAAGGTAATTACATAATAGTGAGAAAAACAACTAACTGCACAAAAGATGTTTTGAACAAACTGAAAATATCAGAACTGACATCAACTACTACTACACATAAAAGTGGAAAATGAAACAAATTTATTTCAAACTAAGTTTTGTCCGCGACCTCGTCACGAGCATATATTATTATACAAATGTTATTAGTCATATAAACCTTCCTCTTCAATCACTCTATCTATTAAAAAAACCGCATCAAAATCTGTTGGGTAGTTTTAAAGATTTAATACATACATACATACAAGCATACATAGGGACAGAGAAAGCGACTTTGTTTTATACTATGTAGTGATGACAGCAAGGCATAATACTAATTGAAATCAGTCAGAAGTAATACTTTTTACTGCTGATTGATTTCAATTAATACATATATTATTAACATTAGTGACTTATTAATCTAATTTACATTTATGTTTTGTTTCAAGTTAATGAAATTAGTAAGTGACAATCTATGTCCCAACCCAATATCTATGATGTATTTCAAATATTATTATTAACATATGCTACCTAGTGATTGGTCTGAAGCAATTCCTACAAAATTTGTACATTATTCATGACAAAACACAGATTGATCTAAGTGATTCTGTAAGACCTTCATATTTATTGTATATTTGTATGCATGTTTCCATTTTGTATTTGTTAAATTATTTCATAGCTCTTCAACTTACGTGAACAGCTTCTGGTAGTACAATATCTTCAGATACCTTCTCCCAGGTGTCGCACATCTCAGTCATGCGCTTGATCTCCGAATCCAGCTGTCTCCTGAAGTGCTCAACATTGTCCAAATTGCTGACGTCTTCATCCAGTAGTCCTGCAATTTATATAAACTCATTTACATAAACAGTGTAATTGATTTCAAATTTCTAAATACACAAAATGAGAGAATTTGTACCTTTACTATGACATACAATTATTTCTATATAATAATAGTAATTATAATCTGTATAAACGAGATTATATCAACATAAAAAATACATTAAACCTGTTAATTTTCTATTATAAACTTAACTTATAATTGTAAGGCTCATCATCTAGGTATGGGACCAGATTACCAACCTCACAGTGAATCAGTCTATGGGGGCCCAAACATCCATTACCAATGTTAGAACTATGAATGGATCGATTCAGTGTTTTGCAAAATTAACATGTTACACATAAAAGTAAAGTAACAGTGTACCTTCTGCTAGTTTCTTCTTCATTTCCCTCCTAGCATTATCCTTGCCTCGGGATAAGGTGACACAGGGGCTAATATTCTTTGCCTGCTCCACAATCTGCTCCGGAGTCATCGGTACAGCACCTGGAGACTTTGGAGATCTGAGCCTCTCTTCTGAACTTGACTCACTTTTTGGTATAGGATTTTTTGGTGTACTAGTCTTATTTGTTTGGATGGTCGTCTGTGGAGATTTGATTCTTTCTAAAGGTTTCTCGGAAACCGGTGATAATTTCTTGAATGTAGATCTTTGAGTTTGGTTTGAGCTGGAATTTGAAACTTTGACATGTCTATGAGTAATTCTAGTTTCTATGTGCACTGGCTTTTTACTCTTCACGTCACTTTTAGTTTCTGATACTTTAAGTGTTTCCGATTTGACTAGTTTGGTGTAAACTTTGGGTGCATCTGGCATTACAGGTTCAAACTTTATGATATAATTTTTTTTGTTTCTAGGCTGAGCTGCTAATATAGGCAGCTGGATCATGTTTTTCATTTCTGGTGGTCTGAACAAGGCATTTTTAGGAGCAAATGACTGAGTTTTCGAATGTGTCACTGTAGCTTGAACTGGTTTGGGTTTACTGTTATTTTTTGCTGACTGTGATCTGGTGACTCTGCCAGATGTGCTTGGCATAGCTTTCGGTGGCGGAGGAGGGGGCTCATACTTGAGTGGAGCATGAGCTATTCCGGTAACAAATGGCTTCCTTTTCTGAGCGGCCGCCTGTTTTTTCTTTTTCTCCTTCTCTTCTTTGAACTTTTCCAGCTGCATTCTTCTATGCTCTAGTTTTGTTTGCGCGGACTTTTGCTTCTTTGGTGTATTACATCTCTCCAAGCTCCTTAAGCTATCGAAAACTGTCAGCCGATTGCTTTTTCGGGTTTTGATGTTGCTTTCCAAGCGTCTCTGTATCTAAAAATTAGAAGATCACATAAAATATAACTGCATTATACATTATATAAAGATATTTTTTTAAATCAACAATATAACTAATGTTTATTATACTACAGTACCCCGCCTGCTACGCTTACAAACTGCGTAGGTCTGATTTTATGTTTCTTTTCGTGATTC
Source organism: Agara belti belti (assembly GCA_018245935.1). Classification (NCBI taxonomy): domain Eukaryota; kingdom Metazoa; phylum Arthropoda; class Insecta; order Lepidoptera; family Hesperiidae; genus Agara; species Agara belti. Next base: position 7,080 of record DWEM01001758.1, read on the forward strand.
TGGAGTAAGGCGCCAAAGTCGAAGTTCCTCTCTGAAATTTTGTAACTTTCATTAGGTAACTTTTTGTACAAAATAGAAGGGTGTTACCGATACTGGTACATTCAAGTTACACCATTGATTTACTAATAATATCTTAATGTTTAAACACTATTAAATTATAAAACTCACCCATCACAAACGCTAGAATAAAAAAAAAGAAACAAAGACATAAACTAAAACGAACTCATTTCACAGCCAAATTCAAATAGTAACAGTAACAGTAATTCTATGATATTTTAACATTCATTCATAACATTCCCGCTCCCTGGACTCCTCTCTTTTGGCTTTGCATTATTTTTCTACAGCCGCACCAAATTCAATAATATTATTATTATGCAGATGCTGGAAAATTTGCTTGTGATATGTGACTTCGATAACTTTTTCGAGCTTTCACTTTCCCACCACATGTTTATTTCATAGTCAATATAAAACTGAACAATGCAATAAAACAAAATATCTTAATAGCATCAATCACATTAGCAATATGCAGTATCAATAGATAGCTTATAATTGAAAAGTTTAAGAATTAACTGTTTATTATATGTATTGACTGGATCGTGAGCTTGCAAGCTCCCTTAATGATTTTGTATAATATTGTGCACGCTATGATTATTTAGAATTATAATAAAAGATCTGAGTCGTTAAATATGAACAGTATGAATGAATAAATCCTGTGTAAACAAGCCTGATATAGAACTGAACAAACGAATGGCAATACCACTTTTAACTTCCGGCTGTCAGCTGATAGACTCGTCGTAATTGCTTTCCAAAACCTATTTCGATTTTCGCAGAGAAAACGTCAGGCACCATTCAACATGGGCTTGAAATACGCGATCAAAAGCTAGTTTTAGCTGAAATATTGCTCTAATTGTAGTGTTATTGTTATTATAGTTTCATTTTATATGTACATTGTGTAACTCATAAATTAGTTGAAAATGGATACGTTTATATTAGGATACCTCGGTTATGGCGTTTGTTGATCATTAAAAATTTGGTTCGGTTGATAATTTTCTTTCTATTTGATGTCTGCTTTTCGTTTGTGATCGTCTGTTTAGTTCGCGTTTACGTGTTTACTCGAAATGGTGAAAGAGAAGCCTAATTCGATCCGCATATACGATGACGAAGGCTTCAGACGCCGCGCGGCTTGTATATGCGTACGTTCGGACGCCGAAACGGAGGTTAGTGTGTGGTATACGTATATTGGTTGATTTCGAGAAGTCGGATAGGGCTTACAAGATTACAAGTCGCGTTTTGTGCGTAGGTGTTACTCGTGACGTCTTCGCGTCGGCCCGACAATTGGATCGTGCCCGGCGGGGGCGTGGAGCCCGAGGAGGAGCCGTCGGTCACCGCCATGAGAGAGGTGCTGGAGGAAGCCGGTGTCATCGGCAAGCTGGGGCGATGCCTTGGCGTGTTTGAGGTGACCGTAATATATTGTCTGTGCCCCCCTGTGTTCCAAATACGAAACACGTAAACAACGTTATTATTTTGAAAAATGGGGCAACAAATGTTCAAGAAGGACTTAAACTGTTCATAAGAACCAAATATTAATTAATCCCTGTGAATGTCTTAAGCTTCGGGTGTGCCATAACCTCTTATAACAACATGTCTTAGTCATCAACATTTAACCCATGCTTACACATATAACTGCATTATCCAACATGGGAACCAGCATTATGACAGTTTGTGTGTTGGTTTTCATAAGTATTAGGAGTAAGTAGTATATTGGACATGATTAAATGTTATGACAGCAGGTCAATGACCTTTAACACTGCTGAGAAATTTCCACATGCAAAGTAAACAAATTGGATTTGTATTTTCAAATTATTAATAACAATTTATCAGCAAGATTTTGCTAGTTATGTAGAATTTGACAACATAATTCTTTATTTATAAAAAAATTCTACTTGTCCAGTCTGTCAAAATTTGATCACAAAATGTATTTAATTTAGAATGTAACATTAAAATTTTGACTTTTTAAAATTTGAGTTGTGGCAACAAAGGGGCATGTATTTAATATTTATAGATATTGCCATTCCTGTATTCATATTAAAATATCATTATACAAGTGTAATCTTTATAAAACTCAGTTTATTTTACATCAATTCAATTATGTAAGAACCGAAATTATGGTGATTTTTAGTTAATTAATTGAACATTTTTCCTTTCAAAGTATCTTCTAATTGTTTAGCAATGTATTCCATGCAGACTAATTCACTTATACAATATTGTGGTAAACATAATTAAAATAATTCAATTAATTCAAAATAATAATCAAACTGTTTCAAAAAGTCATCATCATTTTCCTATATTTATAATCCAATTCGATTAGTGTTCAGAAAATAGTGGTTTGATACATGTCATAAACATATCAACTAGGTATTTTTTCCCCACACTTGTTGGAGTTCAACTGTAATAAAATTACTATTCTCACTACTACTCACCTGCTCTAATCGTCTCAATATATCATAACACTTGTGCCACTCGTGCTACTTTGCTGTTATTATTATATATTGTTTCAAATTGTAGTTTAATTGTAAAACTCCCTAAGTTTTTGCAACTGCAATTCAACCAGATCCCGATATTGAATTCTCTACTCTGAACATACTGAAAGGCTGACCGTTGCATCAACCAGTTTTTATGCCAAGGTAGGATTTGTTTTCTTGCCATTGTATTACTGTGGCATCCAGCCAGTGTCGAGTAGTGTATATCTCAAACCATTAGAAATTGCCTTTTACATTGACAAATTCTGTAATAGGGAAATATTTCTGTCTATTGGCTAAAGTGCAAGAGACAAAAGAACACTTCAGCGGTTTTGGTTTGACTGATTAACATTAATCAGTCAGTTGGGACATGTTACATTCCCAGAAATCAAGTTTTCAAAAACCAACTAATGCATTCACATTTTTTTTAACCAAGTGCCTAAATCTAAAATGTATGTTAGGTGTATAACTTCCATGCCATTCATATTTCATACAATCTGTGTACCCCTATTCCACCCCTAATGGGGTAGAATTTCCAAAATTCCCTCCTTTGCGTCAATTATGCCATATAAAGGATCAATCTGCAACATTTTAAGAACAGATCTGTGTCGGTCAGTCACCTTTATATACATAAATATAGTTTAGCATTTGTGTGGGCTATTGCCCGAACAGTTCCCAGAACTAGGTGTTTTAATAAGATTTGATGGGCGTGACGCAAACTACAAAGTCTACAAACATAGCCCACTCCACTAATCGGATTTGTCAGATTCTGGCAATAGTCCGAACACATTATGTATTGTGAGTGCTTTTTTAGTTAAAACATGGTACGTAATTACTGACAGGCTTTGTGGTCGAGCGGTTAGAGAACCTGACCGATGAATCGGAGGCTGCGGGTTCGATTCCCACCCGGGACTAACGTTTATGTGATGACCACATTTTTGTAAGTTATTTGTCTGGTTGTAATAAACTTATCTATTTATTTTATCATATGTATATATGTACGTTTATCGGCTGTCCGGTTACCATAACACAGGCGTTTAATTGCCTAATTTGAAATCAGATAGCCATATATGGAATCGTCCCAGTGGAATTATCCTTATCGTGGTTGTTAATTATAAAATGAGTGAGGCATATAAGTTTACTCGGTAGCCCCTAGAATCAGTAAAGCCGAAGGCAAGTTTTTATCATCAGAACGATAACATCATAGTGGTAATTCATGCACAACAGAGCGCCAATGGCCTATCCTAGTATACTCGTATTTGTGGAATTCAATATTCACGATGTTCTCGTACAAACGACCATTTTCGATGTGTTTGTGCTTTCGGCGTTTCCAGATAATTATCGGAAACTATTAATCGCACCGCCGTTCACTGTCGCGAGCCCTCCGTTCTCAGAACTGAGTTTCGAAACATTCAGAGCGTAACGCTACCTACACGTGTGGCGGTAACGCATAACTTGTGATATGCGTGCAATAATAATAAGGCGCTCGGCGCGGTCGACGCTCGGGTCGGTCACCGCTAAGCAGCGAAATTTGCGCTAGTGTTTCCCAGCCGTGGAGGGCAAGTCGAGCGGTGGGTCCGGATTGTTATCGTTATGCCGAACGACACGATCACCGAACAGACACAAATTGGTAGAAGACATCGACGCATTTCGAACGAGACAATGCAAACGGGGCTCTTTGATTGCGGACATCACACGTGGCCGCGGTCGGTCGAGGGCAGGCGAGACTTTGGTTTTTATAGAATAACCGGCAACTCTCCGAAATGAGGCAAATAGAGCCACGTCAAATGAACTCCGTACGCGTCGGGATTCGTCTTTCCCGGCCGGCTAGCCCCGACAAGACAAACGGGCTGTATACACACTGGTGTTTGCCTTCACTTGCCTATCTTGACCCAACATGGATAGCCAGCCTTGGGCAACAATCGTTGAGCTTCGACATGTGCCTTAAAAGCGTTTTCGTAACATCCGACAAACAAACTGGTCACTAGTATCTCCACCGATCCGCACCGGGGCGACGTGGTGGAGTATGATACAGACCTCTCGCAATTGCTGGAGAGACCTGTACCCGGCAGTGGGACGAGGATCTATTGTTTGCCCGTCTTAGTTTTAGTACGTCTCTGAGTGAACAGGTCACACTTTGTCCTCAGGCGGAGCACTTTCACGGAATCTCGCGTTTACGGATGATCGATTCGAACGACCTTGACTCAGTGTCAATGTTAAACACAAACTGTCCCTAATGAACGAGCTCGCGCTAATCTAGACGTTGCTACGTGGACGTAATGGTTATTGTGGCGTAAACGTTAGGTCCGTGTACACGAGATAATTGTATTGGCAGGCGTACAATAGGTGGACGAAGGGTTCTGTTTATTAATAACTCATTAACGATAATGTTTTAAAATCGCCGCTCACCCGACACACGGATGGTTGCCATTTCTTAGAACGACGTTTGTTTTACGCACCACAGTTGTTATGCTATGTGTTAGGCTAACATAATAATGTTTCAGCGAAACACTACGTATTGAAATAGGAGCTGTTTTCGCTTAGCCCGCTATGTCCGGGCTGTTTTAATGTTACAAATTGTAAATAATTATTGTTCTCGGTGCTAGTTCGTGGAATTCCGGTTTTGTTGCTCACATCATCGACTTTCCCATGAATCCAGGAGACTGCTAAACCGGAGGTCGCGGGTTCGATTCCCATTCGGTACTAACATTTTTGTAATGAGCACATGAGCATTTGTATACGATATACAAATAATACGTTTATTAAATACACTTCTTTTTTGTGACTCGAATATAGCTAGAGTTTAATCGATTTTTCTTCGGTGTTTTTGTCGTTTCTTTCTACCGGAGAATCACCGGCATCCCACATCGCCCGGATCTCAGGAGGATATCCTGGAGTCGTTTTCGTGCGTTCGGCGCAAAGTATCGTTTCGCTAGTTTGAGTCAAGAAGCATAACGGTCACACGTAATTACCTGATCGATCGTTGGCTAATTACATCGTGACCGAGCCGAGTTAACGTCGGCAGCTGATGGAGTCCGGCCCGACGGCGCCGCGCCTCCATTATGGAATCGACGATAAGGTTGATTGCTTCTGATGAACTAGTGGAAAATTCGTACGGAGTTTCTTCTTCTACATTGTTCTTTGTTTGACGAGTCGTCCACTCGTCAAACACGGGTCTTCTCTTGTAATGAGAAGGTTGTCAGGTATAGCCTACCACTCAATAGCACGTGATAGCAAGTGATATTCAAATTTTAAGTTATAAAAAGGCACAACTTTGTACAGTCGGAGGTGCGTGTCAACATTTGAACCCGGACCCCCTGGAGTGGGTGGCTGAAATCCAAACTACTGGACTCACTGCTATACTTATACCTATGCTTAATTATATTTAAAAAATCTTTTAATTCCTAAAACTCTCAACTTCTTTTATCGGGATTTTAATATCTAAGGTAAATGTATGTTAATTTTAGCATCTAAAATTTGTACCCGCTAAATGCAAACTGTCTAGTGGATCCGATAATTGTCGAGCGGAGATACTCAGTCTCTGCCTACACCTGTGGGAGTTGGGCGCGAATAATGTAATCTAACGCATACGTTATCGTTTACGTAGGTAAGGTCGTCCGCGTAATCCTGACGATATCCCGCGCATTGTTCTTTAAGCGCTATCCAAACTGCACGCGCGAACTGAACAATCGCCACAGCGACGCCGCTCTGTTCTAATAATAATAATATATCTAGGGACGGTTCACACGCGACCATCTGATCCCAAACTAGACAGACGTAGGTACTGTGCCGACGAGACGGACAGAAGCAGCGATAGCCTAACGCAGAGTTCCCCAAACTTTTTTGTGTCGTAGACCCCTTGCCATGTTTTTCCGTGTTGGGTAGACCCCCTACT
>DWEM01001759.1:0-13488 GCA_018245935.1 Agara belti belti
AATAAGAATTGGCATCAAAACAAGACATCGACGAATCACAAATAACTTTCTATACTCATGTAGATATAATTAACGTTGCGCACAAAGATTATATCGGGAAGAACATTATTAGGTGCTGATCCTTTGAAAGGGATACGATATTTAACGATCGTTTCCGGTGCACAAACAAATATTTATTTTCGATCGCACCCTCTAATTTTGAACGTATGAGGTAAAAAATTGTTCATAGGCGCCGAATGAGGAAGACACGAATTTTTAAGTAAGTTTACAGGAAAATAAAATTATATTTGCTTAAATATTAACGAGCACGAAGACCGACGAAATGTACATTGTTAACATCCCTATTGATATGATCTTCCTGTCCTTTTGAATACGTGAAACTCGCCTCAGCAACGAGGTCCATGACAGCTAGATCAAGATAATAAATCCACACCCAAAGATCATCGTCCTACATTTTACAATGTTTTTTACATCCTTACCCCTTTCCCAGTTTCATCGCGCTTACGCCGTTTTTGAAGCGGAAATATAACTAACTATGTGTTCGGAATACTTGAAGACAGTATTGAATTGGTTCCCTTCTGTCAAATTATCATGGTCTAATAAACCACAAGAGGAGTTAGGAGAAGTCCAAACTTGATCGTTCACAAAGACATTCGGTTAGTGTTATTGGGACCGTAATTACTATCTTTTACTCTTAAGAATCCCGATAGACCTATTAGCTGTTTACATGTAAATGTAATTCTTGAAGCCGCTACTTAGTGTAATTTATATCTATCTTATTCCCTATTTTATCTGTTGGTAGAAAAATATGTTGTAAAATAATTTTATAGATTAACTTTTTCTTTTGGTTTATCGGCTATGCGGTTCCTCCACAGATATTCAAGTACTCAATTTGGAATCAAATAGCCGCGTGTGGTGGTTTTGTCCTAATTATTAATGAAACAAAAATTAAGTAAAAACAAAAATAGGTACTAAACGTTTCGTTGGCCAAGTTGGTTGTAATATAAACGGAACTCATTCAATGTACACTTGTACTGTACCCTTCGCGGATACCGGATGGGAACTGACACACTTTGCCTTCGAAACAATAGATTTAATAAACATAAAGCACCAACTGTTATGCACCAATGCTCTCTTGTTTCCCGATAGCCTCGCTGTGGAACGGGGGCCGCGGCTGCGAACATTTTAAACTTCGCCAATGTAGTTCTAACTGTTCAGACCTTTTTTACTTCTTCTAGCAGTTAATGGTTTCCTGGTAGCATTCAAGCTGGATTCTGCTAAACGTTTTCCATTAAATACCTACTCCTGCGATGAACTTTCAAATTGAAATGATATAAGATCAAAATGAGAGTTAAATTGATGTTAATTTTAATGTCACTAATGAACAATGTCAATTTTATTCTTTAAAATTTGTACAAGCGGTAAATTTATGAAAATATAATTTAATATAACCTTAAAATGTTATGTGATACGAACTATAATTCAGATTCATTGATGTTGCTTGTGTAATGAAAGAAGCTTAAATAGTAGGTATAGCATTGCCCAATACTTCTATGAAAGAAAATCTTTTAAATGATTTTACCTAACAATAAATATCAGTAAGGGCAGCTTAGCTGCCATATCACACAAAGGCGAAGTAAGATGACTAAAACATGACCTTCATTGAGTGCATGTATGTACCTTATAATGAATGAAACAATTTGAAATTGAATTTAAATTTGAATATCATAGATTGAATGGATCCGGCATTGCTTAGCCATAGAACTATAAAAATTGGTAGGTGTTTTTGTGAAAAAAAAAAAAGCTTTTCATAACAAGACCTTTTATTCTAAAATCCCTACAATCTAGAGTGGACTCAAGATCTCTCCAAAGCTTACAAGCTGACGTTGCTTTGTCAAAATAGCCGGTGACCTCCAAACGGTGACTTCAGGGCATCGAATCGTGTTTGCGCAGGTACGGCCCTCGGGGCACGCAGCATTTTCAACACAGCCTCATATTCAAAAGTTTTGGGGACACTTTTTGTTTTATTATCTACTAGCTTTTGCCTGCGACTTCGTCCGCGTGGAAAAGTGACTTTGGGCAGTATTGTGATTTCCTAGAATACTTTTATTGCAAATAATACAGACACAAACTGCTCCACGCGGACGAAGTTTCGGGCAAAAGCTAGTTATTAATATAGCCTATATTGATCAGTAATAATGTAGCATTCCAAAGGTGAAAGAATTTTTGAGAACGGTCCAGTAGTTTTTGAGCCTATTCCTTACATACATACACACATACAAATCTTTCCTCTTTATAATATTAGTATAGATTTTTTGTAACTCCTCGTTAGGAGTTGGTGTTTGGCTTTCAGTCGCAATTGTATTTTACAGTACTTTAATCAGTTTGTTGAGAGGGTTCGGTAATCAATTTAAAACTGTGGCACCTCTTATATCACAGGGCTGAATGAAATGATTGAATATCTAGCCATAGTGGTGAAATAAGCAGCGCCATTAAACTTAAGATCCTTTTTACTGTCACGTGGTTCTGTGTCTTTGCGCTTTGACGCGCTGAATGACCTACACTACCGCGCATATCTACTACAGACACTGAATATTAACAGTTCAAGGTGTGGTGCATTTACTGCGCTGTATCATTAACTGGTATCATTTCTTGAAACTCGGTAACTTGTCAATAACTTGTAAGTGAAGACAGTTCGGTAAATTCATGACTACGCGTCTTAGCGGCATTCGGATTGTATTACCCCAAAATGTAAGATGGAATACAATATGATGTTACCGGTCTCAGCCATAACCCAAATCTAGTCTCAGATTTACTTCAGGGCCCTAGAGGGCAAGTGGAATTCGATTAGTGTGACTTCCGAATTCCGTTGGCAGTTCATCTGTTCATTTTATAACCTTGTTGGTATCTCGGGTTATTTTATTACCCTGAGGGTTCGGTCATCTATAAAGTATATTACTGGATTATTTATAACCCACTTCCCTTGAATATTGTCTTTGCTTACGTTGAGGGTATATTTTGTTGCGGCCACACTTAAGACTTGCTTAGTAAGAGTCTATCGTTATGTTTTTGCTCGTCAAATTTGGCCGCCGACATTACGTAATTGGGTTCAAGCTCTTTGGCGTGTACAATTTTCATCAGTAAATGTGATTGAACTATATAACTGTTAACTTTCTTGATGGGATCCTGGGTTTATTATTCATATTTTATAATTATTAATTTTATTCACAAACTGACATGATACCCAGTAACAGACTCGGCTCTAAGCTTCCCCTCATTCCCGACTTCACATCTTACTGTAACAATGACTGCCTTCTGGATTTAGTGGTTAGGAAATTACTGTTAAGCCGCAGGTCGTGGGTTTGATTTCCATCCAATACTAACATTTGTAAGATGAGCACATTTCTTTGTTCTGGCCAATAATAATAACATTTATATAAGTATGATGTTAAGCAGCTCTCCGGTTATCCGGTTAACATCACACAGGTATTTAATTGAATTATTTAGAATTAGACAGCTGTTCGTTAGAAATATTGTGGAATATGTTATTTAAAATATTATCATGTACTCCAGCTTGAGTATTTTACATGTAAAGCTTCCCAATCCAGACCCCAGTCACCCTTGTCATATTTGAGTGTCCTAAAGTTAATCCATTATGTAGATCCCGGGCTTATTTACGAATTCTGTCAGCCTGACACTTTTTTCGCTTCTATAGGTCCATACGCCGTCACATTTTGTACTATATCTGAAATTTGACTTGGCAGTTGGTCTGTGACTGATTGCTAAGCTGTAAGTTCTGTTCTATTCCCATCCACAAAAATGTTTACGCCCTAAGGTAGCAATAATTATATTATAATACATAATATTATAATAAAGGTCTAATTATCTTAATTAGTCTTGTTATTGATATAACTGTTATACGTACATTATTAGGAGAATAAAATGGAATATAGAGATCAGTTAGGAACTAATAACCTCTAATAGATCATCCTACATAAAAACATGAAAGTGAAAGTAGAAGAACCGGTGGGAACGCTTAGTCTCTGCTTATCTCAATGGGGAATAGGCGTCACTGTATAACTATAACTATGCATAACAAAACTCCAATCTAAATTCAAAAATATTACAGGTCCATTAGAAGGCCTTCCGTGAAAATCTCAACAACATTATTGTCTAAGCAGACCTTCGCAACGCCAATATTATTGTCGTGGAAAGTGTGCAATAAATAATTCGGATTGTAGTAGATATGGAAACTAACAGGGTAATAAAATCCGCAGATAAACTGCTCCCTAAAATCCAGAATATGCTTAGTACGAGAGATCGCGTGTCCCCTTTAGGGCTTCGCAGATACAGCATCTTATTTATAGCACCTTAGATATGAGTGGTGGAAATGGCACATTAGTAAAAATGGCTCGAATATGTTTATTGTTACCTAAAATGTGTTTCGTCTGGAGACATATTCTACAGATATTTACAGGGTGTATTAAATAACAATTGTGTACGTACGCGAGATGTTTTTCGTGCTTCTGCGTCATAAGGGTTTTTATCATCGTGATAACAATAATCATATCAATAATTTGGGACAAGTCACACTAATCTCAGACTTAGAAGAGGCTGTGCACAGTACCAAGACAGCTGTTACATAAATTATATAGTCTGTACATTATGTAGATACAAACAATATTATAGCAAATTTTATAGCCAGACACAAAATAAGAAGCGTAGATGCTCATGATACAAAATACTTCCCCTGAATGAGAATACAACCTCCTGTTCAACAGTTAGAGAAACAGCTCGATCCGGCCTAAGATTTATTAGGCCGAGACGTTAGCAAAACAAACCACTCGGCGAAAGGAGATCAAATTGATTAATTTAATCACGTTCCTAGACGAGAGAGGTATTTTCAATAGTGAAAGAACACGACGAATGATGGATCAATAAATCTATGAGCAATCTAAATAATTTCCGCATGCCACAATTACGCGTATAGAACGTTGCGTAATACTAACGCGCATAGAATTAGTTCCAGCGTTGGCACGACGCCATGCGCTATTCCGGGCGTCGACCCCCTTACCGGATTGTCTTATAGAAGCAGATGAAGAGGAAACGAATGCTTCTCTTCTCACTTCAAGAACTCAATTTTAATCGAACTAGGTGTAAAGTTGAGCACGAATACCACGCATTAGGCGTGCAGCTCTTTGTCTATACGGAAAGGATAAAACGGTTAATGGTAATTAAGTATGAAATGAAAGTAATATGACATTTAATTCCGCAGCAGCTTCACAAGACAGTTGTTCGATCCAATATCAGCTTGTAAATTTTGCCAAATTTCCAGTATGCTTACAATGCAATGTGCATTGAAATCTATATAGTTTAATGTTTTCTAAAATTTCACTCTCAGTTTTCTATTAAATACCGCTGGTTATTATTATACTTTTGTTCTAAATATTTCCAAAAATGTATTATTTTTCTCTGGTTAGACATGAATTATTGCAAATTTCGAAAAATTAATTTCCCTACATTGAATAAAAGATAAATAATTATTCATAAATTGCAAAAGTAGCAAACAAAAAATATTTATCTAAAGTTTTAACTCTCTCAGAACCTACTAGCTATTTACTCGCTGATACTAGCTGCTGGCTTCTAGTGAAGCAATAGTTTTACCGTCGTGTCCCACGTAGAAAACAATGCATTTTATTGCGGCAAACACAATACTTGTCCTCATATGAAAAGGAATTAAATAGGCTGCCAAGATGATAATGATTTAATGTTTGTAGTGAATATTAAATGCGCGTTTTGAGGAATTAGCAAAATATCTTCCACTATTGCCGCGTGAAGCAGTATTTGCGTTGCGGTTGGTTTTAATCCTATTTGTTTCAAGTGTCTCCTTCATTTCAGCTGACTGCTGACTGATAAGCTCTTGGCAATGTTTATATAATTTTGTGAGTCGAACGATATGGCCGTTGTGACGGTCCTCCCGTTACACTCTGAATATGTAAATTGTTGTATATTTAGTGGAACTAATTAAATGTGGATTTGCTTCGAATGGAGTCTATTTCATAAATTTATCCGGCTCGAATGACCAACGTTACTTTCTCATTGAACTAAAACATCTTTAGAATGTTAGTAACTTCTAACTATACTTACAATTTCAACTATTACCAATTCACGGTGATATTTGTAGCAATAGCGGAACACTCGCCGCATTCCTGACCTAGGTCAGTAACCTTTGCATTATTCAAAGAATCCTACTAAATTTCAAAAGTAGTCCACTGTTTTTTGGGAAAAAGAAGAAGCTTAGAGAGACATAAAAACGAGCAGCAAATTAAAATACCCCATATTATTTTTAACGAGTCTGTAAGCATCCCTTCATTTAAATGTCAAGTGATAATATTCAAATGGTAACTATATAATGGCAGCGAAACGTAAATTATGACGTCATTAAAAATTAAAATACGCCTCTGGCACTGTTGTACATCATTTTAATGATAGCTGTAATGTTCTGGGTCATTTTATAATGTGTATTGAATAGATTGAGATCATGTTGGACCATGTTCTGCCCTACTTATTGTCTCCTTGTCTCAGTAGTACAAATGCATTATGAAATTTAAGAATAACTTGTTCTTTAGGCGACGATCATCGAAAGCTATGCGATAAACGTTAAAGACGATCGCTTTTTGTTAATTCATTCTTCGCATATGAAATTTAAATTCCATTTAAAGTCCAAATTTAAAGTCCATTTAAAAATACTGAGATATAGACCAATAAAACTACTAGGTTATTTGATTAAAGCATTTGTTGGTGAACTATCTGGTGAGGTAGACACCTAACTCACTTGACGTCACGCCGACAGTTCTCCCATGAGGGGCTAGCGGAGAGCCACTTTGGGATATTGAATGTTTGGTACAAGATGTAATGTAGTATGATTCGATAAACCTAAGGGAGGAAAGTAGCAGAAATGCAAATGTTGTAGACAGAGAAATTGCTGATGAAAGAGTGGTTTTTGTAAAAGCATTTTTACGTTTTCTGAGTGTACCGTTGCATTAGCATTAAGAGATCAATAAACCAGTGGTTTCCGTGGGCGTCCCCTCGTTAGTGTCATTGTTGCTGGTTCTATGGCTTCTCAATCCACTGACTACCTACCTTTAATACATTTCAATCAAACGTTGTGTAGCGGTGACTTTTTTGCAAAACGAAATAGCCCTCCTCATTGTCTCGTCACGGCTTTTAAATTTTCTAAACGAACACCGCTTATGTTGCTTCGAGCCGTTCTCATAAAAACCAACCAGCGGCCGTAAAATCATAATATCTCTATATCTCTTGTACGTAACGGTGAGAAACTTTCGCTCGGTACAAATCGATACCGACAATTTCCATTCCAAAGGATTCAGATAAGCGGAGCGGTACAAAAGGCCCATTCTCGGTCTCCTAACCGCCAGCTATAAGACATTTGTACGGTTAACGACATTACAATACAATTAATTCCCATTGGAACACAATAATATTGCTCTGTAATACGCATTTCGAATATCGCGCCCTCGGGATATCCGTTATGTTATTTTCCGTGCTTGTTCGAGTTTCATCGATCATTTGCTGTTTATTGTTGTTATTATTGCGATTATCTGGAGATCAAAATAAATTATACTAGTAACATGGTTTGACAATACCCGAATAATAGGATTATGGAAATCCTCATATTGTTATCCATATTTTACATGGTAATATCAGACGCAATTCTATTCTAAGACTTATCTACCTCAATGTCTACATAATACATGCCTGACTGCCACCGGCTACGCCTTTGTATAATTCGTAGTAAATGGTGCTACTTTGCTCTAGTCTGTGTGAATGTTTCATGAGATAACTTGTTACTTACGAGGATTTTGTGCGAGGCTTTAGTCCTAGGGGCTGTTTACTAAGAAAAGTTAATCGTTCAACATTAATGTATCTAATATTTCAACTCGAAGCTGAGTTAAGAATATTCCAGGCTTCTCACAGTTTTGAAAGTGTACGGAAGCTTTTTGATGTTACGGATTTAGGAGACGAAGTATTTAATGAAATGGAGAAGTGCACAATTTTGTAAAATTATGTTAAACGGAAAGAGAATCTTTAGACGAGTCATATTAATCGTCTAAATGTGTCGTTCTTCACTACAGAAGATTTAATTGGCAGTCGGCCATATTACTTACCATATTAGTAATAATCGCTCGATTGAAATGACATTCATAGAATCCTCTGGAAGACCTTTAGGGTGGCTGAATAATTTCCAACCGATGGACTATAATTTCAGCCAATGCATTTAAGTAAAATAAAGAATACTCAAAACCACATTGTGATTGGGATTGGGATTTTGATTGATTTCAAATTGATGGAAATAGTAAAACAATTTCTTGATTTTGACAAGAAACCAATGACTTTTATAAGCGTTACGTTAATTCAATAATGATCTGCCTAATGATACCGACAGAGGCGATGAATTATTCGCGACGAAAATTATGTGACAATTTCATAATTTTAAACAAAATGAGGAGATTGTATAAAATTACTGGGGAAATTATTGGTCAAAATTGATAAAATATCGGTCGAGGTGTTTCCGTAGGTAATTAGTACCAAGCTATAATCAACGTTACCATGCCTATTTTGGCTCTAAAGTATTATTCTAAAATAAATAATGGTGGATAATGTTGACTCGCTGCTTACGTAATATTCCCCTTGAACGCGATAGATAGACTTCGGAGAGAAGCTTCGCAACGCAGAATGTAAGACAATGACCAGATCAAGAGGATTTCTAAAGGACGAATTTATATGATAGTTACGATGAAGGCAGTGGAGGCAGAGAAGTTTGTCAGACCCGTAGTCGGTGATAGTCCTTAGACTGTACCTATGGGAAATTGACGTGACAATCTAGATAGATAATCATAAGAACTAAGTGGTAGGATAAATAAATTACAGCGTAAATTAATTCTCATCGGAAAAGGACAATATTGTTGCTTGATACGCAATTTAGATCGCGCCCAGGGGACGCTGAAACCAATATGTGCGGTCTTTGCAAATGTTGGAACATTTTTATTGTCTTGGAAATAAGGAATTTTCAGTGAATTCAGAATATTAGTGACTAACAGTGGCCGATTTCTGAGTAAAGTAATTCAACTAAGGTTGTTTCTAAGTAAAGTAAGTTAAACCTTTTTTTCACAACACAACACAATCTTTGATCCTGAGAAGAAAGGAAATACCATTATGTGGAATTTGATGCACAAATTGTTGGAACCTAAGAAGATCTGGGTCTATTCGGTAGTTACAATCAGATTTAATGCAGTGGACATCCTCATTTTAGTTATTCTTACATAAAAACCTCGAAGTAGCTAAAGAAGTATCACAAACAGTTTCTGCATGCTACCTAAATGTTGAAACTTTTTCTCATCAAAACTTTGAGACGACTTCTGTTATTGTTTGAAAGTTTATAACAACAGGCTTTTATGATTACAACGTTTGTTTTTTTATATAAAAAGTGACATCATTTACCTTTATAGCTTTCCGAGGAATACTTCTCTTCGCTGCGATTGAGGAAAATTTCCGTTCCATAATCGATTAAGGATGTTAACGATAAAGAAAGTCAGTTAGAATGTCATGCACAATGCATGTCGCGATAAACTCTATTTAAAGCCACATTTAGATTAAAGAATAATTCATGTAATATCCGCAATGGTATGTATATCTTGTTGGTTATATAATAATAATATTTTTAATAAAACGACTGAGAAAAATACGATGCTTTACAAAAGGTTTCTTATCGTTCTTAAAGGTTCATTTAATTGTAACAAAATTAAAATACAACAATCCTTAACTAAATGACATTACAAACCTGCTTTCGTATAAATAACTGAAGAATATTTCAACAGTAAGAACGGATCCACTTTATGTATTTTCCAAATCTTAAAGTCAACATAGCACACCGAAAAGACTTTATTCCAATACTTTAAAGCATAAAATGGTATGGCATTTTCTGGAGCCTCGTCCTTAACAATGTGGTTCCGTCCAAAATATGAGCACCCAATTGCAGTTACAAGTTTCAAACAAGAACCTAACAACTGTCTATTACCAACTCTATAGCTGGAGGAATAAGATTCAACGTTTTCAACGCTGAGGCGTGCAGTTGTCTTTTGTTTTCAACCTTGTGGCTTTAACGATAAAGTTCAGAACTGTTTGTGAGAAGTTGTGGAAATGGTGCATAAATTTAAAGGTACCGTGAAGTTTGGGGGTTTTCGAGGAGTTTTGTTTAATAAAAAATGTTAAGTGTGAAACGCTTTTGCAAATAATGTTCTGTTTGTACATGTTGAATCTGAGGTCTACTACTTAAGAGAAAGGAAGGGAACAGAGGGAGGGGAAGGGAGGGAGGGGAAGTAAGGGATGGCAAGGAGGCGAAGGAAGGAAAGGGAGGGAGGGAAAGAATGCATAAATACATTTGAGAGTACTTCGAGGATGTGATTGATTGGAAATAGACCAAAAAGGGTCTCCTTTCATAGTGAGGTTTTAAGCCCATAGCTTACCACGCCGGTCAAGTGCGGACTTGCAAACTTCACACACTCAAATATTATATACCTTAAAACATATCTAAGCTATGCAAGTTTCATCACGATATCTTCCTTGACTGGTATAGCAAGTGATATTAAATTTTAAGTAAATTTTTAATAATTAATTGACTTTGAAAAGTCAGATATGCGTGACCTGTTTTGAACCAGACCTGTCAGATTAAGAGACTGATATTCACTAGGCTTCTTTCATAAACAACCTGAATCTCATTCCAACCAAAGATACCGCAGACAAGTTGATGTTTTATTCTCCTTCCCGTCTTCATATTTTCGTTTCACGTTCTATCAATGGAATCAATATCAAAAATAATTCAATCCAAATTCTAAAAGAGAAATACGTTATAAGACCAGGACTTGATAAGACAGAACAAACATTAAACAGCAGTGGTCACGTCTAAGTAGGAAAATAAGTTACTGTATCCACAAACTGTATTTTTCTAACAAGATTCAGACGCTGTTGCATTCCAAACGCATTTCTCGTTGCAAATAAAATATCATCTTCCATTTTTGCAGCTCCTCCTTCGCTATTATGTTGTTATTGTTAGTGATTTTCTTTTATCTCATTCCGATACATTACGTTGAAAATCATTAAATCAATGTCTGACATACAATACAATACAATACAAATATACTTTATTGTACACCATAAAATACAGCCGAAAGACATACACAAGATGACAGAGAGACATATACAAAAAGCGGTCTTATCGCTAAAAAGCGATCTCTACCAGAGGACCTTTGGGTATCTATGTCCTTTACATTTATAATAAAATAAATCAAATTGTACCATAACAATAATCTCAAGTGCGAGTGTAATGATATCTTTATCTCAGAAAAAATCTTTAGTTGTAATAAATATCACAAGATTTAGGGCACTTAGTGCCAAGCTTTTATTCCCGGATTAGCACTTAAGGACAGGGTTATTGTGTTGCATTATGGCGTTTCGTATACGCCCTAAAGCGTCTTCATTTTTTATTAACCATTCACATTAATGAAACCCTTAAATCTTGGACTACGGTATCGCGACATTCAGAAGACCGCTTTCATGGTAAGGTTATATGACGTACCAATCCTAGTAAATTAATATTGCAGAATACAGTTTTATCATTCGGTTCTAATAAAATAACATTATGTTTGAATGGATTTAACAAAGGTGCAACGGATTTTGAGGATTCAAGAAATGCTGAAAGCTATGTGATACTTAACCTTTTCAGTAATATAAATATTTCAGTAGTATAAATTCTGCCGCGTGAGTGACGTCACAGTCTCTAAGTAGATCTTTCCAGTGGTTTGATATTGACCGTGGGTGTCTCTGGTCTCGATAAGTTTTACTAGCACTTTTACTGAGTAACTGTATTATTTGAACTAACATTGAGTCTGTTCCAAAGCTTAGATCAGCATTTGACGAAATTTGTCATGAACTTCAAGATGGTTTTAAGCATCAACAGCGCAATGTCAGTCGTGTATCTGTTATCTAGATATAGGGGAATGTAGAAAAGTGGTATATAGCACATCATCTGTGGCTTTAGTGAGAGGAGTTGATTATGTTTCCTGAGCAGTTGAAAATGTATATTGTTTCTCCTAAATAAACTTCGTTGACAGCGTTATTGTGTTGCATTATCATTATTTCGTGTTAACGCTCCAAGGGATCCTCGAGCGGGCTAATGTGTGCGCAATGCTTAGGCCGGAATTTAATGAAACGCGTAAATTCATGGAGCGGCATTCACACCCGCAGGTGTAAAGTAATGTTGCGGAAGGTTTTAAATTTGGCAACGAAGATAGTGTAGGCATTGCTGTTGTGACTGCTACGTGCTTTCCTACTCTCTTCAAATAAAACTGTCCTTCAATAGGAGAGTGAAAATAACTTCGTCAGTACTGTAATCGATTAAAAACCTTAGTCTCTTCCTCTCCTATGGGAAGCAAGCGTGACTGTACAACTATGTATATAAGCTACACTTTATTATTCAAAGAAATAAACAATTTATTGTTTATTTTTATACAAAAAACCACATACTAAGATCGAGTTTGGGTCCTAAGAGAATTCAGAGTTAGAAGCACAGTGAAACAATCCGTAACGATTTCCACAGTGCGGCCATCGCTAGCCGGAATTCGCCGGACAAGACGAATATCCCATCCTGTACCATTAATCCTTCTAATCTTGACAGAAAACCTCCGGGGAGGCGCATACCCACTAAGAGGTATGGCGCAGACGTTTATCAAAACAATGGCTAACGGAACCGCGATTGTAACAAATATTATTCATTAGGTTCCTTTTGGTGTATTTTTATCAAAATATCACTTATTTCATTGTGGTTCCTCGAAGTCCTTCCACTCCTCAAGTTGTTATCAATTCTGTTTTATTCCGTGTTCTTTCTGAATCATTGTCATATCTTCATTTCTATTGTTATCACCGAAATGCGCAACATATAAGAGAAGCCATCAGCTGAATAAAAAACTGTCATCTTCTATGATCTAATCGTTCTAAATGTTTATTAAATGTGATTACAATGAACAAACAGACGTTCAGATATCACGATAAGCCTGCCCATCTTATCAAGGTCCAGAAAAAAAAAATCTCACTACTTTTTATTTCGCCTTGCCATATATTAAACTATAGGTGAAGCTAATTCAAAAAATTACATGGACGGCCTTGAGACAGTTTTTTGTAGTTTAGTTCATGCGGGTCGAGCGGTTGCTAGCGCGACTGCCGGTCGGGTGGTCCTGGGTTCAAATCCCGGGCCGGGTACTGTTGGATTTTTCTAATTTAGAATTTCTAGTAGTGACTCAGAGTCTGGACTTGTGCCCGGTGCATGGCAATAGTCATTCCATTGTGGGACTTAAACGTAACTGGTGAAATGTGGGGGTGTACTACACCCCTCTGCCTACCCCTTCGGGGAAT